>JAAAKQ030016549.1:0-18030 GCA_010016005.3 Zanna intricata
AAAAAAACAAAAAAAAAAAAAAAAAAAAAAAAAAAAAAAAAAAAAAAAAAAAAAAAAAAAAAAAAAAAAAAAAAATTGAAAGTACATACACTTATTACATATAATATATAAACACATTAAAGAATATTTAAAAAAAAAAAAGTAATAAAGCAAAATAGGTTAACAATAAAAATAATTCAGTTATATTAAAATACCATATTTACTTAAAAAATAATTATCACAATTAAACTCAGTCAAGAGCTAAATAAAACATCTAGCAGTAATAGAATCCTAAATAGATTAACAGATTCATTGCGGTCATTTTACAAGTGAGGTAGCGATTCTGCTGACAAAGGCGCTTTGAATCATTGAAGAAATTGCTTTGCAGCAGATATTTAACATTTTTAATTTTCAGTAAAACTTCTAACAAATCTATACTGAATGAGGGCAATTAATAATTGAAAAGTGGAGATACTGATATTCAGAAAACCAACAAAAAGGTTATTATTAAACTAAAGTTAATAGAAGTACAGTAAAATGTTAATCAATGAATCTTTGACTGTGATAGTGGTCTCCAACTAACTTCCAACTTTGAAGAATCGGGTCACATTAATATACTGTTCATACAGTTACAAATCTGTAAGACTTCTGTTTGCTAGTTCAGTATGCTTGAACATTTTAAATAAGTTATTACAGTATCATCCAACTACCAAATTTGAACACAGATTAAGTCTGTTGTGTGGAAATATTGTATCATAATAAAATTAAATATAAGTAGAACTTGTCTATAATGAAATACCAGGAGTCAAATACAGTAATTAAATTTTATATAGGATTTCAGAGAACACAGTGATAAGAAAAATAAAAATTATCTACATCTTGACAAAAAAAAAAGTTTCTAACACTGCTACAACATTGATGGGGTAAGCTGACAACTAAATTTTTGAATTCAATCATTACCAATAAAGTATTGATAGAGATAGCAGGTAAATTTACACAACATTCTACTGATTAAAGAGTTCATTAAGGACAGCAATTTCCAGTAATTCATGTTTTATATAGGCAATTTTAAATACAACCTACATGTATTCATAAATAAATTAATGTTTAAGAAGTTAATATAAGTCTTTATTAAATTACATTGTATCCTTGGTAACTACATAATTTTGTAAATGATTAATAGATAATAAATATAATACGGCATTACAATTAACACACAGTATATTGATTAATACTATCAAATATGTGGCCGGAAATGAGTTACCTCATTTTTCCTGTTTTGTTATAAAGTTTTAATCTCAGTTGCTGTATATTTGTGGTTTAGGTTAAACGTATGCAGTGATTTATTATTAGTGTTTATTATTAATTGCTATAGTTGATTTATGTAATTTTATTAGTGTACAAATTTTCTAAAAATCAGGAAAGCATTTTCAGTTCTTCAGAATTATAATATTGTATATTGTGCTTGTCAAATAGGCCATGACATGACTTTGAAATTTATGATAGGCACGTCTCCATGCTACAGATGTTTAAAAAAGAAATTTATGAACACAGAATATTAGTATATATGCGTATTTGATTACATTGTTCAAAATTGCCATTTGAAAATATGCTGTTATTTACTGTTGGTAAGTTCAGATGAATCCATCAAGTTTTGTGAACATAAACTCAGCATTAACCACAATACAATAACTGATGGAAAAAATTACCTGAGGGCAGTGTGTGCTGCAAAACTTTTAACTTCAAAATGTTAACAGTTACCCTGGACTTACAGTGAAAACTGATCAGTCATTATTGTATGTTGGACTCAGCTGTATCATTAGTGGATTTTTGAAGCAGTATGAAAAAACAAGGAATGTTTCCTTGTTGCCATTTAAAAATGATTACCAGAAATCTTGCTATTATTTATAATAGTACAAAGGATTGTGTCCAGAAACATTATTATGTCCGATCTGTGATGTACCTACAATGGAATCAGAAATGCAAAAATGAATTTGAGACATCATGGTCAATCATGCAGATAATTTTTGTTGACTTCCTAAAGACTGATTATAAATAGCAAATGGAGGTTATGTGGTCAATGGCGAAGTCTTTTCAGAAAACATCACCTAAAAAATAGTTAGTTACTTAACAGCTACTTTTGTAAATATATGTGGACGAAATTGCAAACAGTAAAATATAATATATAAAACCTTTTCTGGTTTTTACAAATGATTTTGGGAAGTTCATGCATAATTATATATGCATGCACACACACATCTTTTTTTAAATTTTTATAAATATAGTAATTTTAGATTAAATAAATTTTTTGAGATATTTGAGGTTATTCAATACATTAAATCTGGGGTTTAATGTATTGAGTGTTTTGGGATTATATAGTGTTGATCAATATTTTTTTTTTTATATGGGGATTAATTTAAAATTTATATTCACATGCATTTATATCAGTTTTCATTAGTTTTATGATTTCTGAAATTTCATACCTATGTTATGATGAAATTGAAATTCCTCATACTAAAAAAAAAAATACAAGGAATAGATAAACCTGAGAAACTTTTAATTTAATTTATTTATATAACAAATACATTTTTAGCACTTAAAAGATTACAAATTTAAATTAATAATTTTTATCAGCAAGAAAAACAAAGAGCACTAAGTACTGTTAAACCACATTACAAACTATCTATTATACTCTACTGTGTCTGAAATAACTGTTGTGAAATTTAATTAAAATAGTAAGACCATTTCCAAATAATCTGGTTTAAAATTAAAAGCCTTTACTCAGAGTTCAGAACTTTTAAGAAAGGATTGTTCTAGAGATAGTATAAATAAAAAATTTGAAACAGTGGATTGATTCTTATTTTTTGGAAAAAAAGAAGACAATACTTCAAGGAACAATAATTTTACACAATTATTTATCTTAAAGTTTCACTTATGTTTGGTCCTGATGTTGATAAATCCTGCACTTGTTAATTTTGTTCTTGTGTTCATACAAAATGCTTCAAATGGTACATCCAAATGTTACTCATAAAATAATAATTTAATTTTAAATATTTTTTATTACTATTACTCTTATTGTTGCCAATGTCTGGGTATATCAGGAGACAGATGACACATGAAGAATTTGTTGTCCTAAATAAGAATGGTTTTACTAAACCAATTTCCATTGGGGTAGTTTATTTAAATTTGTTCCAGTCATATGTGAAGTGGTTAATAAACTGAAGTTATCAATGTATTATGGACTAAAATTAATGTTTTTAGAAGATTGTTTCATATCTGTGAAATAAACATCTCATTGCCCCAACATTTAGAAAATGTTTCATCATTATGAAAAAAAAAATTCATACGATTGATTTTTCAGTTAATAATCAATATTAATATAAAGCAACAAAGTTTAGCTGATAGAAAAATCCCAAAAACTTTGGACCGCAATGAAATGGTTACTTAATTAGAACAATGACCACTAAAAAAATCAGAACTTCTCACTTATTAAATTACTGCATAAATATACTGAAGAAGTTAAACATTTTATGTAAAATTAAATAAAAATAACACAAGTAGAATAAATTGATTAAAATTAAATACCCTTTTTTAACTTAAATAGTAAATTTAACTTGAGAACTGATATAATTACTTACAGATTACTAAGGGTAGTAAACATCATTTAAAACAGTACGTACATAAAACTATTTGGTACACAATCGGTTCAGTAGTTACTTATACATTAGAAGAAGAAATAGTTACAGAAATATTAATATACATAATAAATACTCATGAAAATGGTATAAAAATAGACTTACCCATGTTATCACTGTTTTATTTATCTCTTTACAACTTTAAAAGAAATATAATTACACAATTCTTGTTTGCCCACCTGCAGAAAAATTGAAATTTTTTTAAGTTTTATATATATTTATACTTTCTATTTACTGTATGCTTTAATTTTATTAAACTACTATAAAAAATTGCTAACAGCAGAAGTAAATGTTCTTTGACAAACGGGTACTATTCCATGTTCAGTTTTTGTATCCACATATGCAGAACATAAAGTTATTAAAAATAACATAAAACAGTTACTCGCATGTAAAAGAACAAACAATTGTGTATCTCAGAAGTCTTTTTCCTTAAAGAAAATATAATAAAATCAGAAAAAATATTTACTGCAACATTTTATAGTGCCAAACAAGAATAATTCTATTCATAACATCTAGATTTACTTTTTATCTTTAATGAGGTTCTTTTAACAGGACATCTGAGTAATATTTAATTTGAAAACGGATAAAAATCAACTGCTAGGTGTAATCAGTTTGTAGAGGATTCTGATCAAATCCCAGTCAGGCATAGCATTTTTCACACGCTACAATTCATTCATCTTATCATCTGAAGATATAAGTTAATGGTGGTTCCGGAGGTTAAACAAAAGAAAAACCTTTCATCTTCATATTATTGTGGCTGTAAACTGATTACATCTAGCAGCTGATTTTCAAGCTAAGTATTGCTCAGATGTGCTGTTAAATGAACCCCATAATGAATGTACACCATATCACAGACAATTAAACCCATTTACTGAACCTAATTTTGGAAATTTACACTTTGTAAATGAGCCTAAGTTATACAATATTTTGGATATAAAATAAAAGATTATGCATCAAATTAACAAATAAAATATTGTGGTACATATTTCATGAAGAATGGAACCAGTATAGGTTTTAGCAAGCTTTGTTAAGAATATGACCTTGGTCATATACACAGACGTTCTTTACACGTTTAACGTTAACCTGAAGAAGAATAAAATATGCAAAAATGTCTGAAACCCAAGTATAGCTCACAGTATGCTTAATTCCATTTTTATTATAATTTTAGGCATGTTTTTTCTTTAGGATTGTTAATTAGTTTATTTTATTCTAATCGGTTAGTTCCTAAAACAATATAATAAATTTTAATGAAATTAAAAAGAAAATATTAAGATACAGTCAACAGATTACTCAGGATCAGGTTATTTTAATTTACACTGCAATCTCTTAGGTCAAAATATTATATTTCTGATATTACTGTTAGATATATTTATGATTCTATAAGGCATTTTATCATAATATCAAGTAGTTTTAAACAAAATTCTTTTGCAGAAATGGATGATATTCATGATCATAAAGTGTAAAATTAGATTCATAAAGAAATTTCTTTTTTCTAATATTATGATACAATACTTTTATAACATTGCTTATACATAAAAAAAAGAAACATAATATAAGTGTGTATTAAAACAAATAGTATTTAATGCTTACTCAGGTAAGATAAAGTTTACTTCTCTAAAAAAATTAACAATACATTAAAATTTACTTTATATACCAGGAAAACCTAAAGATTTCCAGGGCTGTATATGTAGCCCAATAGCTAGGTTTCAGTTTTAAAGTTTAATTACATTGTTAATATCTGATCTTAGTTAGAAAACAGACTTTTTAACATTTAGTGAAGTAGTTAACTATGCTGCTTATAGATATTAAGGCAAACATTTATAAATAAAACTTTTACTTATAAGAACACTATAAAAAAAAAGCACAGAACAGTGCCTGATTAGTCATTTAAAATCATTTTTTCAAAAGAAAAAATCTTTTGTGTAGAAAACTGAATGGAAATATAGGTAAATAAGGGAAAAATTAAACTAGAATAACAATCTGGAAGCCTCTACATCTTCCAGATAGTTCTGATAATCAATAAAACAAAATTTAAATATCTTTATTACTTTTTTCATCAACTTCAGAAACTGATTATGTTTCAGGAGCATGTAGCCTACAGAAATTGATTCTGTTTAAAATGATAAAAATCTTTAAAAGTTTCAATAACGTCATATAGCAAATTAAAAACAAAAATGTTTTTATATATTCTATGAAACTGTAAGAAACACTTAAAACAATGACAGAATTGATATAACTTAACCAACATATGTAATGTAATGTGTAGTATAATTATAACAACTTAAACCACATACCAATTAAACTACAAAACTAAACTACATCCATTGAAGTGAAATTGTAATAACTAACTGAAAAATGTTGTTTACGACCAATTCTACTATGCACACCCAATAAGAAACTGAAATATAGTAGTTATGTAGTTAAGCAAAACAGAGTAAAGCTAATGAGATTTAAAAAAAATATATACATATATACTGGACTTAAAATAAATTTACAAAAATCACAATATTCACATTAATATATGAATATACATTTAAAAAAATAATTATAAACTCAAAGAAAAAGTTTTAACATTTTATAATTAAAACAGGAGCAAATTTGCACACTTCATTAAGTTAAACTGATAAATTAAAATCCTTATGATTGTAATGACTTATACAAGTTGACTTTCAAATTCTATAGGTATATGTGGAAGGAGGTGTTAGGTGGAAAAATCGACACTCTTAAAAAAAAAAAAATATATATATATGAGGGAAAATGTTTAATGGAGGCAGTGTATCTATTAAAATATATACTACAATGGTAATTGTTTTTTATATGATCCATCTGATCAATATATGACAGAATAAGCATTAAAACTGGTTTAAACTTGTGAAATGGTATTTGTATAAGTGGTCTCCATAGTGTAAGTGTATTAAAAAATATGAAACAAGAAATTTTATTAAATTTTTTAATAAAAACTGAAAAGTTTTACAGTTGAGCAAATGGACAGCTATAACCAAGCAACATATTATTACAAACTAATTAAAACAAATCTAAAAGATAATCTATAATCTTTAATTAATATGGTTTTTTTAAATGTTATACTGGAAAAAAATAAGGTACATAATGAACAAAGTTCATACTGTATTCAATTTTTAATAAAATAAAAAAAAAACTGAAATAAATCTACTTAAAAGTAATGTTTTTTTATCATGCAAGCTTTCAGTCATTCATTTGGTTATTTTGATGTCAGAGATGTTTTTTAATATGCTGTCAGCTATAGTTACTGCTAGTTATTACTCTTGGTTAAGAATGCATGTATTTAGGATAAGGTTGTAAAGTGTACAAGATTTTAACTGTTTGTTCATTAGGTAAATTGTTACTGAAGAACCAAGGAATTGTTACTTTAAAAAAAGCACCACTAGTAAACCACTAAAAAAGCCGAAGTAAAAACCACTTAAAAGTTGTGACAACATTTCAGAATAATAAGATTATATACTTCAGTAGTACTGTGTTTGGTGATTGTATTCTGCATGTGATGGTTTTACTTCAAATGACTTTATGGCTACATTATATCCAGTGATTTTAATTTGTAAGAAAGTAGAAATATTTAATTATATACAGTGAAAAATTTCTTAATCTTTAACAACTTGTAGGGTTAAATATTCACTGTTCATGATAAAATTTCACATTTTCCCTGGTCTTTTGGTAAACATATACCGATTACCCTGATTTAAGGATAATCTTTTAAATTGTTTGTGACAAAAAAAATCCTAACTTTTAAGGTACACAGGAAAAAAATGTTTTAACAATGATTTAATGGAGCATACTTTAAAACTTTATTTTCAGTAGCCATGGATGGATGAATAAAAACATGCAGTCAACCAATTATTAGTTATCTCAACAAAAAAGCAATGAGATATCTAAATAATGTGATTTTTTTCCAAGTAACATTTATTTTCTCAAGCATGCACTAGCACAAATAATTTTATTTTATTTTGAACATATATAAATTAAGCAGCCCAATAAACAATTCTACAAAAAAAAAAAGAAAAAAATGCTTTCTAAATAAAATTTGGAAAAAAACAAAAAACACCAGTTCCACACTTAAGTATTTTGTGTGTCTCTATTACTAATATAATACAAAATAAAGTGTATGAAATATGATACAAAGAATAATTAAGAGGCATGAACCATCACATTATGTTAACTTTCAAAATTATAACATAAACAATTTTTAATGTTTTCTTTTTTTCATGCAAGGAACATATATTTAATGATGTGTGTAATATACTGGAAGTTTACTTTACAATGAAAATAGAATAATATTGAAGGCTAAATAGAAATATTCTGGAATTCTTGATTTAAAGATGACTGAGGCAATAATATGACAAAAACTAACTTTGCTATCTGAATTGCAGTAATCAAAATTTTTTACATTTGTTAAATTATCCTCTTTGTTACTGGGGAATGGAGAGGCAACAAACTAATGATTACAAATGATGGCAGAGATATCTGTGTTAGTCATTCTGAAAATTTAATTTCATTGTTTTTACTCAAAGTGTAAAGTGTATTGTATTGTACTATACTAATATCTTATTGGGAAATAATTATGGAAAAAGTTGTGACAACATTTCAATTTCAAGTGATGTTAGACAAAGAGAAAATGAAGCAGCTGTGACAACATTCATAGTAATTACAAAAAAAATATATATATATATATGTATGGAAGCACAGATTTAACAAGGTGACATTAACCATGCGGCTGGCCTCCGTAGCCGAGTGGTAGCGTTTCGGCTTTTCATCCGGAGGTCCCGGGTTCGAATCCTGGTCAGGCATGGCATTTTCACACACGTTACAATTCGCTCATCTCATCCTCTGAAGATATAACCTAACGGTGGTTCCGGAGGTGAAACAAAAATTAACCATGCCTGTAGGTCTAAACAATTGACAATGTATTAGAAAGATCGGGTAAAGAATGAGACAAGTGTGCTCAAGAAACAATATTTAATCAAGTTGAAGCTAGAAGTATGCCTGAAATTTCTGTTCAATTACTGCTAAAATAAAAGTACTAAATAAACACTTGCATAATTGTACTTAATTTTAAATAACATCTGTAGATAAAGAAAAGCTAATATTTAAGAAGCTCAAAACCATGTACAAAAATATAATATAAATATTACCACACAAGCTAATAATTTAGCGTCACATACAGATCATTTTACTGGTGTAATTTGTATTAAAATACACAAATTCAATTTTCATAAAAAAAAGATTAATTTACGCTTTAATTTTGAATTAATTAAACTCTAGTTCATCTTATTTATAAATTTTCAGTAGATTATATTCCTTAATGAACCTATGATACTCTACTTTTTTTTTTTTTTTTTTACCTCCGGAACCACAATTAAGTATAACATCAGAGGATGGAGATGAATGATGTGTAGCGTGTGTGAAAATGCCATGCCTGACCGGGATTCGAACCCGGGACCACCACCGGTATGAAAGGCCGAGACACTTCCACTCCGCCACGGAGGCCGGCATGATACTCTACTACAGAGATTTATTCACAGCTACACAAAAAATAAAATATTAAATCCAAATAAATATTAATGTACCCTAATCACAAGGTTAAAAGGTGAAGAATTCCCTACGTAATGAACGACTGAAAATTCAGATGGAGGATGGTGTAGACAAAAAAAAATATATACTTTATCGGTAAAATATGTGGTTTGGTAAAAATATGAAACAAGAAACTAAACCTTAGATTTGGTCTATATTGAGCCCCACTATTTCACACCAACGGCTCTACATATCCCAGCATCCTCAAAAAAGACATGGTCAAACCTACTTACAGAATCACCAAGGGTTCTGATCTTGAGAAACTATGATAAGGTCATAAACGAATCACATACAAGAAAAAAAGGACCATGCACAGGATTTCAAGTCCTTTTCCAGATAAAAACCAATCATTTGGTAAAGGACATTTAATTCAGAACGGAAGCAGTGTCTAACTTACGAACTTATTGTTGGCCACAATAAATATATGCTGTATCAGATAATGCTTTCCTGCTAAGGGTTCTTGACTAAAATATAGCCATACTGGAGATGGTCTTATAAGCTACATAAATTAATCTGAGTATATTTGTTTTTCTCTCAAAAATGTAGAAATTTTCATTGTGATAATATATATTTTTTCACAACTCTACTTTTTAATTGTTTGAATTGTTTAATACATCTATTCAGTGATACTTTTCTGAATTTATCAGTTCTTATTATCCTTCATTAACAGCTGACAGAAATATATTACAAACAATTTTTAGTATTTTCTTTTGATTGTACTTTAACTTGAGTTTATCTGTTTATGGTATTTTTATTAAATTAAACCTAAATATTTAATCCATATGCAGTTGGCATTTTTAAACACAAGCCCGTGAATATAGATATTAATTATATTAAAATATATGTTATTTTAAAATAAAAGTTTTTATCTCTTTTTATCTTTTCAAGGTATAGGATAAAAATAATTTTCATCTGTTGCAATGTTTGTGCGTGTGCTTCTGCGATAAGATTAATTACTATAGTTCCAATCTTCCCTATCTGCTTCACTGTTTACTTTGCATTATGTTTTTATTTTATATATTGAATATTTAGACAGTTTAATATGGGTTCTAGATGAGACATACATTCCCGATTGGTGGTATTGCAAAACAATTTAAAAGGATCTGCTTTTAATTTATATACACTAGATAATTCTTTTTCAGACATAATGGAGGCTTAAACAAAATCAATACAACTGAAGCCATTTTTCAATCTATCTGGTGAAAGTATGAACTAACTTCTACTAGTTAGTTTATTCTTGCACGGTGGGAGTGTTGAATGCATTGGCTTGGAAACTGCTATATGCTTCATTGGTAAAACTATAACTAACTACAAATAATTAGTTCAGCTCTCATCTACAGAGAGCATTGATGAGACTGTTGTGAAAATGAAAATAACTCTGGCAAACACAATAGCAATTTTGCATTATGTGTGAAAGAACACTTCATAAAGTGTTCATATAAATCGAGTTCCTCCCTTAACTACAGTTATATTTATAAATTACACAATTACAGTTGTTTGTGCTGTCCCAGGGAACATACTAAACTGTTCTCTAAAAGCTGATTTTTCCTTTATTCCTGAAAAATTTCAGAGAGTAGCAGGCTGCAATTTTTAAGGCCATGAAATAGAGAAAATGGGTCTCGCACTAGCCATTAACATTGATGCCAATATCATGTTAACAGTAAATTCTGAGAAAAGCACAAGACAAAATTCAACATCACCAGCAAATCCTATCCTTAAAGGTTAGGGTGAATCTCCAGTACCTCAAAATTTTACCTTAATGGCTAAGGGAAGAAACTCCTGGCCTAGGTAGGTAAGCATGAGAAGTTGGGTATAAGGGGAATATCACATTTAGATTAATACAAATACATGCATGCATATGCATAACTCTGATCTTTAGAAACACATATGCTGTATACAGATTGTTCTAGGTATTGATAAGAGAAGGATGAGAGGCTGGTCTTAAAAATGAAGGAAAAACAAAATATATGTGAATAGCCAAAGTCCAGAAGATAATTAGATACAGTAAGATTTGAAATTATACAAAGTGTCAGTTACACTTAGCACAGAAGTTACACAGGGAAATAGGGTATAGGAACGGATTAAAAAGAGAATAATGCTTAGTAACATAAAATTATTGATATGTAGGTAATATCATTCATTACTGAAATAAAAGTACATAAAACTTTGAAAATGCCAGTTGTAAAATATGGTAAATAGATATGGACCATAAATATAGCAAACATTCACTATCAAAAGATTTTTAAGAGTAAAATAATGAGAATAATACTTGTCTCGATCAATGAAGGAGGAATTTGGAGAATAAGGTTTAATGATGAAATAGAAAATATACTCTGAAACCAAAATATTATAAGATTTTCATATCCATGAAAATCACCTGGTTAGGCCATGTTTAAAGAATGGAAATCTACAGACTTCAGAAGCAGAACTTGACGGGAAAGACAAGTAGGACAGAAAGTGCAAGTTCAAGGATGAGCTGGTTGGGAATTTAGGCGTTGCAGGAAAGGAGAACAGGAGAAAGCTGTAGATTGAAAAGAGAATTGGAGGCACATTGTGAATTGAAGTTCAAGGTCCATGACAGACTGTATTGCTAGGAAAAAATAGAATTGTAGGTGCTGTTATAATCTAGAAATAAAAGCATAGATATAAACTGTAAAAGGTAGAAATTACTCACAGCAGGAAACAAAAATGGCATCATCTCCTAGTACTGATTCTGAGTGCAGTGCTAGGCCTACTATCAGTGCACCTCATGTTACTCCCCAAATATATATAGAAAACATAAAAGCCAGAAACACAGTATTATCTTCAGTACAGATTTACTCAAGCTAAAAGATCTCTTTGTGAGCTAGAGCCTAATGTGTGTTTTATGTAGTGAAGTAATGACTAACCTTCTAAAGAGTAATCGATGAAACCTTCTAGTCTTAGGTAAAATACAGAGACAAAGTATTCCAATTATAACAATAAATCAATTAAATTTAAAATAATTTAATTCCATGAGAAAAATGTTTGACACAAACATAAGAAACTGTGGTATCTAAAATGAAATGGAACCACTGCTTTATTCACTAAGAAGTTTTAGCAGTGCCAAACAACTTACAAAATGTGTTTGTTAAATTAAGTATACAAATTTTATTAACTTCTGACTTCCTGAATCTTCTCAAACTGATGTGAAGAAAAAAGAGGGTAAAATACTATGCAAAGTTTCGTTTGCATATGTATTAAGAGGAAAGATTAATTACGGCTATTTATATGAAACTTTAAATTACCTTGTGACCAAATGATCAACTACTTGGTTGTATAAGGTAGACTATTCAGCAGATATTTTTGTTTATCTCAATATAAGCCTTCCCAGTTTTAAGCAAGTATTTTTTAAATTGAAAATAAGACTGAGGAAACTATTACAAAATTTAGGCCATGGGCAAGCCACTTCAAAAGTAGTCTCCATAAAATCCTCTCATTGGAGTAATGTTAGGAGGGCAATGACAAAGAATTAGTAACAGAGATTAAACACGTCATAACTGAACATGTGTGATGGGGTAAGTAGTTTCATAAATTACTTCCCTGTATCAAATGCTGGACATTCATAGATAAAATCTATTTGAATATAAGGAGATACAATAAAATTTCTTCTTGAAAATCAATATGAGCTTGTTGACACGACTTGTGATAGCTCATTAAAAAAAAAATTTAAAGCATGTATTCTGGATCAATTAGGTGAAAAATTTTTTATGGCAAGAAACTAGTTGAAAAGTTTCTGAATTACAATCTCCCATTTATCTTTGTGAATAAACATTTTCAATGTGTTGTTACCTGAGGAACAAGTCAGAGCATTTACTTTGATGCTGGTTCTGATTTAAGATTAACTAGCAAATATTGAACTAAATGTGGAAGTAAGTGTAGGAAATTAAAACAGGCATGACTTCTTCCAAGTTATTTAGAATCAATTGTGGTGAGATGTGAAAAAACATTAAGCATAAATAAACTCTTAACTTATAAGTATTTTGTAAATTATACAAAAATAAATTTGTATAATTTAGCTTGCTTTTATTTACTTTTTTTATAAACAACACTGTGTTAACTTTTACACTGATATGACTTCAAAAAAGATGGAATCCATGGCTTAGCTTCTTTAAACGAAGTGCTCTATGGTGCTGAGATAATTTAACTGGGAATTGCTGAACTATATATATTTTGTTTTTAGTTTTATACACATGTATCACTTTTTATTACGAGTGTCAAGTGTAACAGGATTGTTTTCATATGTTCATACAAAAATGTTTTTTGAAATAAAATTACATAGTAATTGTTTTCTTCTTTATTTATTATTTTTATATTAATCTTATTATTTGTGACAAAAAAATCATAAAAAAAAATGTGTACTTTTCAAGTTTATTTATTTATATTTTCTATTTAGTGATCTGTGAGACACAAACTTATTACTAAACATAAATAGCTTTTATAAATCTTTTAGTATTTATGTCAGAATAGAGTAGTAGGAATACACAAAAAAATAAAAACCCACAAACAAGCCAAGACATTAGAAGCATTAATAAACAATAAAAAATATCACTGCACCTAGATTAAAATAAATACACAGTCCGACATACAAACAAGTACATAGAGATCATGTTAAAACTTGTTATTCAAGAAACATGCAAGTTCCAATAAGTATATGAATTAAAAATGTACAATTTTTATATAGTATTGTCCTTGGTCAAGTATGTTTATTTCTAATATAATTACCTTGGTTGATAATGTTGACCTATGTGTAAACTGAACTATGTCAAGCATTCTTTCATCACTACTCTATAATACCTATTGATAAGCTGAGTGCTTATGTAGACATTACACAACAAAAAACCAAAGTAACTTAATGTAACATACAATAAGTTAGTAATGATAAAATATCACTGTAATTATATGCAAACATTCAAAAGAAGTACGCATTCAAAGCATAAAACATTTAATACAAAAACTACCCCTTTTGTTAAAAATTCTTCTTCGTATAAATACACATGACAAGAGCATCTAAATTTTTATAACATAAAGATTCTTTTTTTGCAAATTAAAAATTTTCCCTATGACAAAATATTTCTAGTTACTTGGATGAACAAATACATAAATGCTTACGCCAAAAATGCACCAAGTTATTCTTCAAATTTTTTAACTTTGGTGATGAACAAGAACTGTTTTATTAAATGTGGTTAACAATGAGATTTTATTACTTCATAGCCTTTCCAGTCCAGGATGCTATAAACCAAGGGATGCAGTTTATGGTCTCGCCCAGAATGTAAGGTATGACCTGTTATGTAATATGTAAATTTGATAAAACAACAGCATCATCACAGTAACATATTGGATGTTCTTTGCAATAAATTATGCTTTATAATCAGCAAGAAATTATATCAGATTGAAAATAATCTGTAATATAAAAGGTCATTTTGCTTAGGCCAGTGACACTGGTAAGGCTGGTTTTTACTAGTGATAATTCTTATATATAAGAAATCAGAAAGGAAAAGAAAATAATGTATTTTGGCTGAAAAAGAACTTTTCGACAAGTTGTGAGAGTATCTGGATACTCTCTCAACTTAAAAAAAACAATACTGAGAATTTGGATTCCTAAGCAATAAAGGTTTGTTATTATTAGGTTTCACTGATGGATATTCTTTCCATTACTAACAGGTATAAATAATCCATTAAATTCATTGTAGAATAAGACTAATGAACGAGGAGCCTATTAGAAGTTTTAACCACAACAAAAAGAAATGAATTTTTAAAAAAATTATATTTCCTTGATATGTATATAAATTGAAGAATAATCTAGACCAAAAAAAGAAGTTTGATTGTTAAAAAGAAAGAATAATTGATGCTGATATAATTAAAAAAATATTTTGATAAAAAAGAATTTACACAAAATTTTCAACAATAATAACACAGTTATGAAAATTATTAGTATAACTATTTTTATAAAAAAGAAAAGTTAATCAGAGATAAATTATAAAATATTAATTCAGCATTTTGTTAAAGGAAACTATCATACTGTATACAGGATAAACATGATTCTGGGTAAGGCACTGATCTGATAATCTTATAACTTTGTTGTTCAAAAATACCTGTAACATATCAGGAAGTAACATCCTTAAGCCTAAAAATGTTGAAATACACATAAAACGCTAACACCTAAATCCATATAACTGCTCCCAAGGATCACAGACATTTAATTCAATAATTCCAAATTTCCCTGGAATTCATTAATTATTGATTAATAAACATAAAAAAACTATAATAATCTCAGTACGTAAGTTTTTAGTTATATGGCCTAGTCTAGTTGGGAACATAAACTAATATCTTGTTGTCCTGTTAAATTTTTAATTTAGGATAAACATTAAATGCCTTTATTTACATGTGACCTTCAGGAATGTAAGAAACATGTAAAATATAATAAACTGTATGTATTTGCTTAAAGATAAGATTTGCTGATAACTTAATAATGTGCTGGCTAACAAAATCATGGTGATATTAATAAATGCTACTTACTTATTAGTAAGAAGATGCGCGATATGGAGAAAAAATGAAGCGCTAGATCTTCTACAAAGAACCAAATAAACTGGCGACTTACCTTAATGCAATGGTGATAAACTGTTTCAACAATTTTCAAGAATGTCAGTAAGTAATTACAAATTACTAGCGGACAGCATCTGATTGTAAAAAAAAAAAGAAACCTTTGGGGCGATTTTAAACTTAATAATACTTGCATCATATATTTTATTTTTTTTTTACTTGTATTTAGCCTTTTGTTACTTATTTAAAAAAAACATAAAAAATACACATAGCACAAGCTTTAAACATTTCTCAGTACAAAAAAAGGTACCATTAAGCTCTATCAGCTGTCAATGTTTCAGCTGTTTAAAAATCCTAACAAAAGTGAAATGGGAATTAACACTATTCCTCCATCTGCTATAAGAGCATATTGGTTTATAGCAATCTGCTATAAATACATCTTATGTGATAGTCAGCGAGTGCATTGAACACTATGTATGGATCCTTTAATATTTATTATATTATTTTTTAAATTCTGATTTTTGTCAATCACAAAATATTCACTGAAGAAAAACAGGTTGTGAAATTGATACAAATATGTTAACGGATTGCACAATAATGCAAAAAACTGATACAATAATGTTTAAGAGAAAAAAACAATTACAACATGATGTCATCCTTTTAAATTGTTATTGATGAAATTTGTTATTAGAAGTTATGAAACATATAATCTCAGAAATGACAAACTTCTGAGTCAAAGGATTTTCTACAATTTAATTTCTTTTTCTTCTTTTATAAAAAAAATTACAAGCTTCACATCTTTGTAAATTACACCTGATGTAAATAATACTTTTACTGAAAAATATTTTTACACAAGAAATCAGAATATATTAAAATTATCAGTTCAATTTTAATACTAACACATTGTGAAAATTAATAAAATATTATCAAACAATGTTGGTCTGTTAAGTCAATAAATAACAGAAATCATACAAATACAAAGGTCACATTACTGTCTTCCAAACAATATAATTATTGTAAAAGAAAAATATAGTATGCTAGAAATCATACAAATACAAAGGGCATGTTACTTTCTTCTAAACACTACATGTTATAGAAAAAAATTCAGTATTAATTTAGAAATTTATACATAACTTATATTTGGTAACATAATACAACTGAAGTGTCATGCAATTAAAAAATGTTCTAAGACCACATTAAATACTTAGAACAACAAAATAGACACAGAAATAATAATTTTGGTCTGTTTTAACTATAAAAAGTGTAAAATCAATCGTGGAATTATTTTATATATATATATAAAATTATAATATAAATAATAGAATTATAAACATAACGAAGCACTGCACTAATGATATATCATCATTCAATACTTATAACAACATGCAAAACAGTAACATTCTTAAAGAAATAATAGATACGCATGTTAACAAGTAATAACATTTTTTAACATAAATCTTATCAACAAATATCACAACACTATAATACAAAAATACACAGACATTGCATTTACATAAATACATAAAAAAATTTCCTAAATAGAAAATATTCAAATATCAGTCAGTTTTTTCCTTTGGTTTCATTTGTATCTATAATTATAATGTAATAACTTACACAAATTATATTAATAATAGAATGCATTTGTGCATCCTGAATGACAATGAAGCATAAACAATTTACAAATCATAATGAATACATAGGTTTACAATAACCATCATCATTATTATAACTTATAATTCTGCAAATTAAATAACAATAAATATACATATTTATTAATAAAGTATCTCACGCAATGGGTGGATCATCATCATCATCATCACCTTGATTGTTTACGAGGACTGTATCATAATGTCGAACCCTTAACCGATACAATCGCTCCATCCACATATAGCGTTGACCGATATAAACTAGGCCACCCACAAAAGCAACAATAATACAAGGCACGATTAGCCAAAGAGCTACAGTAAAATCTGTAACATAAAGATAAACGAATATAAAAGAAATTATAAACATAATTTTTTAAACATGCACAACTGTATTACCATCCTTACTGTAAAATGTAATGCACACAGAAACATAATGGGAGAACAATATGTAGCATGAAATGACAAGTGCTGTTTTTTTTTTGTCTTCAGTCATTTGACTGGTTTGATGCAGCTCTCCAAGATTCCCTATCCAGTGCCAGTCGTTT
>JAAAKQ030016560.1:0-18029 GCA_010016005.3 Zanna intricata
GTTACAATTCATTCATCTCATCCCTCTGAAGATATACTTAATTGTGGTTCCGGAGGTTAAAAAAAAAAAAAAAAAAATTCTATTAATTTTGTAATATTATTCATTTGATAGAACTTCACAGTTCATTAACTGAATTCATTAAAGTTTGTGCTTCAACCACAAATCTCCACTACTACATAAATGTATATGTATATAAATGTTTATTTATACAGTCTATGATACTCCTGGTAACATAAGGATTCCAATGCGGGATCATAGATCTAAATCGGTTGAGCCGTTGAATTGCTGCTGCTACAATCGAACAAACATACCTGTACATAATATACCCTAAATATATTAAATTCCTTTTTGGGTAGTCATGTAAAAATAAAGATATAATCTTCATTAAAATAAAAATTACACTTGAAATCATTCATAACTGAATTGATAGTTAGTATACAAAAATTAATATTATGTCATAATTATAAATTGAATCAAGTACCTTTTTCTGTTGAACACAAGTCACAATAAATTTTTTTATTCAATAAAATTAAAGCAAATTATTTCATATTAACTAAATTTATATATGTATACGTACACTTACAGAGTATTTATAAAAATTGTTTATAAGAATTCAGAGGATGATCCACCACATCGAAATAAAGAAAAAAATGTTGTATCAACTTAGTTTACCGGTTATCCAGCATATTGTATTTTTAATGTAAAAATCTATTACTCAGGAATAATTAATTTTATATGCTGCTAGGGTACCTAGAAGTTTATCTGTATAGAAATGATGAAGGTGTTGTGTGGAGGTACTTAATTTTATTCAGGAGGGAATTAAAATTGGTTTTTTAATCTAGGGTGACTCGTTTCAAGAATTTTTGTCATAAATTTGTTAGTTATAAACGGATTTAAATAAATAATCTGTAATTTTTCTTTGTCATAAAACACATAATATTTTTTGTAATAGCATAATATTTAAATAAGTTACATGATGCAAAGATATTAACAATTAAAATGGCCACCGTTTTGAAACTGATTTAGAAATCAGCTTTATTATTTTTATACTAGTAACTTCTAGGAACTCTAGCAGTATACAAAATTTCAACTTGATACAATTTATCATTCCTAAATAAATTTTTATGCAAAAGATAAAAAATTATGAGATTGCCAGTAAACTAAGCGTTTGCGGACATATGTTGATATAAAGTTTTTTTTTTATTTCGATGTGGGGGACCATTCCCTGAACTTATGAAACAGTTTTTATAAACACTTTGTATGTATAAACAAAAATTATATCCGCATATTACTCGTTAAAAAATTGAAATGGATTTTTACACTACAATATGACAACACTACATTTCCTTTTTCTGTATGATAATTTATGACAGGAGATTCAAACAAAGTACACAGTTTTCATCATTGATTAGTTACTGAAATTGTCAACCTATGCAATAAATTTGTTTTTTTATATTTCTAAAGTAACATATATTTCAATTTAGATTTTTCCATAATTATTAGAGAATGTCTCTAACAAGAGACATTCCACGACATTCCCAATTTTATTATTTGGATTCCATCACATCCTCTGTAGAAGTCAGATTTTCTACAGATAAATCACCTGCATTTTTAGTGATAAATTACCTTCGAGTAATATGAGAGGTGTTTCAGAGGAGGAATGAAGTGAAAGTACTTCATCTTGTGCAACCTTCTACAATTTAGAAGGAGAAAGGGAATTATGGTTCAAAATGTGGAATGAGGTACAGGAAGCACCAGACATAACTGAGGTTTTAAAAATGAGCAAATTATTTTCCCAAACATTAGAAAGGTTCTACTGATATTGCTTTCACAGCCTTCCATAACAAGTATGATCGAGTGTTCATCTAACAACCTTTGTTGAATTAAAGTTTGGCTAAACCATGCTTACCTCTGGTAAAGACAGGTTATATGGGTTAGCTATGTTAACCATTCACCGACAGTGGGTTTTCAATCCCGGTCAGGCATGGCATTTTTCACACACGCTACAATTCATTCATCTCATCCTCTGAAGATATAACCTAACGATGGTTCCGGAGGTAAAAAAAAAAAAAAAAAAAAAAAAAAAACTAACAAGGAACAATTAGTTGAATATTTAGTTAAACAATTTGCATCTAATCCTTGCTACAAGGAGATTAGTAAAGGATCTAATCCTTTACTGTTACAAAATTATTTTTTTTTAAATAAATATTTTATTCTTAGTTTTGTTATTGCATAGCACACTCCCCTCATGGACTACTCTTCCCCCAAGAAAGAAATTAAATTCATAAAGCTGAATATCCATTTTGAGCTGAATATGCCACTGGTAGAATCTTATTTTTAAAAAAACTGTTGTTCTATAGAAAAACAACACCGGCTTATAAGATATTCAAAGAGTGGTTGGAAAGAATTGCTACATGAATTATTAACACCCATTATGTACCATTTTTGAAAAGTTGAAAATTACTTAAAACCAGATACAGTATGCTTTTTTAAAGTTGAAAGTTATAAAAAAAAATTTACCTGCATTTGGTGTTGGTAAAAGACGTTTTACTCTTTGTTAAGCTTAGAGGATTATTACATGTAAAAGTTTTTTGGAACTATAATATTTAAATAGTAATCTACTCCAAAAAGTTAAAACAGGTAAGTTTTTCACAATTTTTAATTTTAAAAAAGTTTATTGTAATAAATTATAAAAAGTTTTCATAATGTATGCTTATACACTCTAACTGCATCAAAATCCCTTCAGATAAGATGTTGTTTATTATAAAAAAACTGCAACATTTGTTAATAACATGTGGTTGTTTATTTTCAGCATGTTTTATTTAATATAGTAAATTTTAGTAAGAAAAGGAATTCTTTTCTTGGTGGTATGACTCCCCTGGTACGTTCTACATCTCGTAATAAATGGTAAGTTACTGATATCAGACTATATTATTGAAACCATAAGGTTAGATTATTTTCTCTTCTTTGAAATAAATAGTATGTAATTCTAATGGACAATTTCTCCTATTACATGATTCCAGGGAAAGAAATCTGCGGCTATTCTCAGGTGGTTCTTTAGTTTTTAGTTGAAAAGCAACATTTTTACACCATATAGTTAGTAATAATTAAATCGCTGATCAGTAATGTGCAGAGCGTTTCTTAAGTAAAAATACTCTGATCCCTTGGGAATATGGGTACAGTGTGTGCACACTAGGTGGAGGAAAGCTTTGAAGCTACTCTCTGCATTAGATTGTTTTGTACTGCAGCTTTCTTCATCAGTAAACTACACTTTCTTACAAACCAATACTTATCTTTCATCCTCTGTCTTTCTTCCCATTTTACCTTCCATGAAAATTGGACTATGCTGAGTGAGACCTTGATATTATATGAAGCCTATAGATTATGATATATTTAAATGAGGAATGATTTCTTGTACGAATTGATGTGATATGTTCATATATCTTTTACAAAAAGTATTTTTTGAGTCAGAGACCTTTCCTTATACATAAATGCAAAAATCTGGTACTGGGGTTTTCATCAACAAGATAGTTTCTCTTCTAAATACTGCAGCAGCCAGTAAATCACAATTACTTACTTGTAAATTACATGCTTGTATGTCTACATATTAATATCTATTATTATATATTCATATAAACACACATTAGAAGGTTAAATATCTAACCAACAAAAAAGGTTACAAAAACTATTTAAAAAAAGGTAAGAAAGTTAGTAATTTTTATCTTATGGTAAACATCCAAAACAAAAAAACAATTTGGTAGTTATATATGTATTTTTAATTAAGGATTAACTATTTATTTGTTTCCTTCCTTTTTTTACCATAATCTCTTATTTTGTCCTCTTTTCTTCAATGCATTCCCTTTACTCTCTTTAAACTATTTTCTCTTTCCTTCACTAGACCCTTATCGCAAAAGAAAATATTAGTTTTGTGTTTGTCCTTTCTCCCTAACTCTTCTGTTTTTATTTTCAGAAATATTCATAAAATTTTAATTTGGAAATTATTTCCTAAACTGTTTTCCTCAGGTGAAATGAAAAAAGATTTTCTGATTAAATTCACACATCTACTTATCAATACTTAACATATATTACACTAGTTTTCATTCTATCAAAATTTCTGTGTGGGTGTGTGTGCATGTGCGTGTGTGTGTGGGTGTATGTGTGTGTGTATGTGTGTGTGCATGTGTGCTTGTGTGTGTGTGTGTGTGTGTGTGTGTGTGTGTGTGTGTGTGTGTGTGTGTGTGTGTGTGTGTGTGTGTGTGTGCGCAATCCTTCACTAATTTTAAAAGATAAAAATAGAATTTTTCAATAAAGAAAAATGTTTACAATTTTTTTAATTATGCCTTTAACACCAACTAGTTTTACTGTAAAGTGTATGAAGATTTTAGTGAGATGTAACTTAGTAAAACCAGGTACAGTAATATAAATAGGCAATGAGAAGAAAGTAATGTTATTATATGATTTTATTATTAAAAATAATATAGTTTTAGCATTTTTTTTAGCAGTGTTGAGATGCCTAGGAAGGTGGGACAGATTATTTTACACATTCTAAAATTCTAGACTGGTGGATCTTTCTTCTTTGTCATTGGATTTTTTTTTATAACAGTGATATAATCAACAACCATATAATCAAAAAAAATTATGAAAAAAGTGCATAATTAAAATGAAAAATTAAATTTGTAAGTGAAATATGCAAAAAAATTGTATGTATTACATGTACTTGAAATGTATATTGTAAATAAGTAAAAAAGTAAATAAATTTTACCTTTACAAATTAATGTTTGAGTACATTAAAACAATAGATTACTGTTTTTTTTTGTTGATAATTATTCCATGAGCATAAGAACAAAAAATAGTAAAAACTTAATAATGAGTACATAAAACTTTTAACTTTAAATTTTCTAAAGTTCATTTTCTGTAGAATAGTAAATTATGCATAACTCAATGATTTATAGATATAATACTAACAACATATTTGCTTTATTGACCTAATTCTATCTTTACTAATAAATTTTGATTTAAATTACAATTTATTATACTGATTACTTTATTTCAGGCAAAGGATGCCAAATAAAAATGTATATTACCATCGATCACCTTATCATATGAATCACTATATTCTGACGCTTTCATTTGGCTTTGATAAAGAGGAAGATGTTTATCACTTTGCCTTTGGTTATCCTTATTCATATTCTAAATGTCAAGCTCATTTAGAACTAATTGAAAGAAAAAATATTCCACATTTCAAACGAGAGCTACTTGGTAATTCAATTGTAAGTAACCAGTTTTACATAATAAACCACAAAATAGTCTAATAGTAAAAATTCAGAAAAAAAAATGAGAGAGCCACTCACTTCTTCTAGAAAATGTTATAAAATCATTTTTTATTTCTTGAACTTAATTACATATGTATCCAAACACAATCATCAACTCACTTAAACAATTAAAATTTAAGGAAGATATTTTGTATCGTTATTAACATTAAAGAAAAGGTTTTCAAAAAATACTTCCATTATCAGTTCTTTCATAAGAAATAGTATATTTTTAAATTTTAACAGATCTTTAAATTAAAACATAAACACAAATTAATGAATTCAGAAGTATGGTATAAGGGTAAATTTAGTATCTGTTTTTTTTTTTGTATTTTTTTTGGTCCCACTGAAAAAAAAATGCTGGTTATTCAATTTAATTTTGTTGGTCTCAACAGTGGAATGTTAGTTAGCATCTCAGCCTTTCATCCGAAGCTCCTGGGTTTGAATTTCAGTCAGGTATAGCATTTCACATATACTAAAATTTAATTCCATATTCCCACATACAAGCTACAAAGATACTAAAAATGATGAATGCAATAAACTGTGTAGGCTCTTTAAAAATAAAATTAACAGACGGTACAAAATGTAAAGGAATACAGTTGATGCAGAGATATAGTGAAGTAGATAAATATATGATTACTGAAAAGGTAGATGTAGCATTAGGAAAAAATAGTGCAACATTCAGTGAGTTAAATTAAAATATTGTTCTATTAGATGTATAGACTGAAAAACATTGTTGGAGACTAGAAAGAATGAACATGGAGTACATAGAATGGTTGGCTGTACAAAAAAATTCTCTGATGAGATTTAGGAGTAGGAAAAATAAACTGTAACAATTTCAGAGGAAACTCCATTTTGAGATCAGAATTTGGTAGAGCTCTCAGACTTGGATCAAAACAAAGCAGTAGTAGTAAATGACATGCTATCAGAATTATCATCTTGTTTAGAAAAAATAAGACTAATAAACAGTACAAATTAATGGGAAATAGCATTTAAGGTTTAAAAGTTCTCACCAGGAATTACATCTATAAGAAAATTTTGTTCTTCAACGAAAATACTTAAATGCAGTCAGGGGCTCTTTAATTAGTACAACGAGCTCTTTAATATAGGAAAATTACTGTTCAGAGCTATGATGAACGAACCATGAGTTGTCTCACCACAACGCTGGTCTCTTTTTGCAGATTTTTTCACGTAACCGTTGTAAAACGCCTTGATAGTACACACGGTTCACTGTTTCACCTTGAAGCAAGAATTCAATATACATGATTCCATTAAAATAAAAAACCAGAGCATCACTTTTACATTAGATCGAGAGGCTGACCTTTTCTTGGGGCGTGGAGATCCTTTGCCAGTCCATTGTGATGATAAAACTTTTGTCTATCGTAGCCATAAACTCAGCTTTCGCCTGCTGTTACGATCCTTTGCACGAATGTTTATCGTCATTGGCTTGTTCAAGCTCTCGATAAACGTCCACTCGATGTTCTTTCAGCTGTTCGAAGATAAAACTTTACTGGAATTCGATGCATGTTCAATTTTTCAGTCAAAATGTCATGGCATGATCCAATCAAAATGCTAACTTCTTCTGCAAGTTCTTTGGCAGTCAATTGGCTATTTGCACGAACCAGATAATTGATTTTCTGATCGTGGATGTTGTCAGTTGAAGTTGAAGGCCTTCCAGGTCGATGGTGATCTTCAACTGCCTGCGATCACTTTTTAATTGTGAAAATCGTAACATTCATACGACCCGAGCATCATCTCCGTAAGCTTGTTTCAGAAGTTGAAGCCAAGCCACTTCAGACAACATCATAGAACACATACTCGGGGAAGGAGTTATTGGAACGAGGTAGTGACGCTGGTCTCCCTAGAAAAAAAGGGAAAGCAGTGGAATAGGGTACAAACTAGAAGATCGAAACTGAAACCTCCCAGAGTTGCCAGAGTTGGAGATAAGGCAACTGATGGATTTTGCAGAGCCATCAAGCCTTCAGCGATTCTTTTGTCCTATTGTTCAAATTATGATTTATTGTATTGTCATTTGTTGTATGAGTTTTTATTAATCGTGTGTAATATGGTAATTAGGTATCTTCAATTTAGTTACTGCTATATACCAATGCTACTGAGTATGATTTTGTAGTCATCTTCCCTGTCATATACTCTTGTGATAATTGGGTATACGCTAAATGGGATTTCTTGTATTTCATAACTTATTATGTTGTATGTATATATTTATGACTAACTATATATCTTATATTCACAACATGGTATATAACTTGGTACCTACCAACTTCTTGGTACCCATCGTGTTTTCCACAAAGTTTGGGTTGCTGTTAGAAGATAAATTATTCTATATCATCTTTTGAAATTTTTTTGTATATTACTCTGTTACCGAGCATAAATGAACTGGAAGTTCATGCTTTTGATAATCTTGTGTAATGAATTTTTATTTGTGTTATATTGTTATATCGCGCCTCTCTTATTGCTTTTTTTTGAGTTTTGTCATTCCGATGACTTCACTAAGACACTGTTATATCCTGAAGTTCCTAGATACTATACCTATAATAATAACAAGTTCAGCAGAAGAAAGTGCAGAACTGCAGGATTTCCTGGAATCAAAAAGGGTGCTGCTCTGGGTAGAGTATACACAAGTCATCCAAACCAAAGTAAATGCTTTCATCTGTGTATGTTATTGCATAATGTTAATGTTAAAGGACATACATCTTTTGATTACTTGAAAACTGTTGATGATTTACAACACCAAACATATGAAGCTGCTTGTGCTTATGTAGCTGCAAGTTATGTGAATTTGGCTTATTAAAAATGCAATAACCACTGGAAAGACACACTTACTGATGCTTTTATCTGTTAGTCTTTGCCTAAATTGCGAGAATTATTTGGAATTATATTTGTTTTTTGTCATCCTGGCCAACCCAAGTATTGTGAGAAATGTTCCAAGAAGAGTTTTGTAAAGATATTTTATATCAAATCCGACATCAAACCAATAACAGTGAGATTACAATTTCAGATGAAATATTGAATAGAAGTATCATTGAGATTGAAGATATTGTTTTTTTTTTTGTTTCACCTCCGGAACCACCGTTAGGTTATATTTTCAGAGGATGAGATGAACGAATTGTAGCATGTGTGAAAAATGCCATGCCTGACCGGGATTCGCACCCGGGACCTCCGGATGAAAAGCCAAGGTGCTACCACTCAGCTATGGAGGCCGGCAATATTGTTATTATATTAAGTAAGAAATACTTATGCAATTTTGGTTTACAGACACAAACACATAATAATCAAGAAGCTATTAAGCTTATGATACAATGTTAAAGCTTTTTTTAGATATCGATGAACAGAAAGAATTTGTAAGTATTAATCTTCCTAAATTAATACCAATCAACATCAGGCATTTGATGATATAAATGACAATATTGCTCGCAACAACCCAAAGATTTTTTCTTAAATGCTTTTGGAGGCACTGCGAAAACTTTCTTTATCAATTTGCTTCTGGCTCAAGTTTGCTTAACTAAAAACGTTGCAATCAGTGTAGCAACATCAGGAATAGCTGCTACACTTATAAATGGTGGGAAAACTGTACATTCCACTTTTAAGTTACCGTTAAATGTTGCATGTGGTCAACAATCTGTTTGTTCTATTCATAAAAATGACAAATTTTGCAAAATGCTAAACTTATAGTGTGGGATGAATGCACAATGAGTTATCAAGCTCATACTGAAGCCATTGATCAAAACCTTTGAGATATTAGATCATGTGGTAAATTAATGAGTGGTATAACTTTCGTGTTTGCTGGAAACTTTCGGCAAACATTGCCTGTCATGGCCAGAGGAACTAGGACTGATGTTGTTCAGACATGTCTTAAATAATCACCCTTATGGAAATTTGTCCTCATTATTAACTTGAGAACTAATATGAGAGTTTATCTTGGGGGTGGCGATGCTAACTTTCCCTTACAACTACTAAACATTGGAAATGGGACTCTTCCTTACAATGATGGTTACATTTCTGTCTATGAAAACATTGGTACCATTGTGCATACAATGGATGATCTCATTTCCAATATGTATCCAGAAATTAGTAAGCTTTTACAAAAACTGTACGAGTGGCTTTGTAAAAGATCTATCATAACTCCTTGAAATATTTCTGTATTTGAAATTAATAATATGATTTTAGAAAAAGTTGAAAGACAAAGCAAGGCATATCAATTTGTGGATTCTGTTATCTATAGTGAAGATGTAGTCCATTTTTTGATGTAGTCCAGATTTTTTGAGTTCTCTTAATCCTGTAGGTTTTCCAGCTCATAGTCTCAATCTTAAAATGGGAGTTCCGATTATTTTACTACGAAATCTTAACGCTCCAAGGTTATGTAATGGCACAAGGTTGCAAATCAAAACTATCACATTAAGGCTACTATTTAGAAAGGTTGAGCCACAGGAGTGTTTGCACTTATACCCCATATCCCAATGATCCTAACAGACTCCTAACAATCCCCTATAAAACCTGCCTGCAATTCCTTATAAAACTTGTGTTTGCTACAACAATCAATAAAGTACAACAACATTTTTAAACACACTGGTATTGATTTACGATCAGATTGTTTTTCTCATGTACATTTAAATGTTGAACTTTCCAGAACTGGTAATTCAGAAAGTCAACACTTTTTACTATCAGAAAATCAAACTGCTCCAAAATATATATACATGTAAGTTTTAACAGTTTAATACTGTTATAAAATAGATTGGCTACATTATAATCTTGGACGAAGCTGAGATGGAGGATGTTATATATATACATATAAAATAATAAGTCGTGAGTGATCAACATCAAGCAAAAACTACTGAAGATACAACTGATGAAAATTTATATACACTATTTCCTTATGGTGTAAGTACAGACTAAGAAAATCCACTTTGAAATTCCGAGTTTAATGGGTTAAAATGGAATAACAATGAAATTATTATTTTTTTATTTTTATTTTAGGTAATAGATGTAGATGTCAATTTAATTTTTGGTGTGCGTAATTTTAATACAAATATTTAAAAATTGATTTCTACTTTTTTGAATTCAGAGATTAAAAGTGTCAGAATGGATTTTTTATTCTTTTTTCAAACCCTGTTTTTCTTTTTTTTTAATTTCTCAGTAACAAATGAAGAGACCAACCTGATTTTTGGTGAATGTATTCTTCATGTCAATAAACCAATTTCTAGATTTTTTAAATTCAACCTTGAAAGGGGTTAAAGGAATGTAAAAAAAATTTTTAACAGTGATTGTATATTTTCCCTATCCCGACTAAAGTAAACTAGATATTCAGTAGATTTGGGCTTGCAAATATTCTTCACATAAATATTTAAAAATCATTTTAGGCTTTTTGTAATTCCAGTTTAATAAGGAGTGAGAAGGTATATGGTGCTGTGGCTCAACCAACACAGCCACAGCTACCGTAACTGTATGTGTGACTGGCTGCACTTATCTCCATTTACTTGACTACAGAACATAAAATAAAGGAATTGACCACTATGGGAAACACAAATAACCACATAGCGCAGGCAAAGCTGTGATGGGAACTATATGTAATCTATAACACTCCCAGGAACCCAACGCAGAATCATACATCTAAATCAGTTTGGACGTTGAGCTGTTATGGTTGGAACAAACATACATATATACACCCTAAATACATTACATTCCTTTTTTGGGCAGTCTTGTAAAATGAAAGATTTCAATCTAAAATTATGAGATTGAAAATTGATGAATTGCAACTTAAAAAGTAATGGTCTGTACTTCATTAAACACACAATGAAGAATAAAAAAAGTAAAATGATAATAAAAAGAGATTGTTCATGAAACAAAAATATCATGTAAAATATTGCAGAAATTAAAAAACGTATTCAGTCGCAAGTATTTAAAATGGAATCTTAAATTATTAAAGTCATTTTATGAGTAGCTGGTCAACGTGTTTTATGATTTTGTCCAAGTGGAACATTCTTAGCTTCAATAGGTAATTTTTTTACCGATTGTTATTAAAATAACCTATGTTTGCAAATATATTCTTTTAAAAAATAACACAAGAACATTCAGAAGTAGGTGTTTCTACATTCAAATCATATGTAATTACTCAAAGCTTTTTAAATACTCACATTTGTAAACTTCAACATCTTCTGTGGTTAAACTTCTTTTGATAACAGTTACATAACACAAAATAGTGATCTATTACTATTGTCTTCCGATAAAACATTTGGATTTGATGCAATTTCAAATCGATGAAGAATATGATTTAGGTCTGATGTACCAGCAATTAAAATGGAATAACATCGTCAAACCAATTAATAGGTTGCATCAGCTTGAACTGACTCATTTTTGAATGTCAGTTTTAACAGTCATTTAGTCGATATGACTGAGTAATGACTGAACAATCTTTAAAAGTATGTTATTGTAAGTGTAATGTTACGTGTAACATGTTATTGTAAGTGTAAGTGTGTAGTAAGTGTGTAATGTTTAAAAGTATGTTACAGAAGTTATTTTACTGCAAGCCTATGTTTATTAATTTTATCTAATATTAATATTTGAAAATGCAAATTTATCTTATCAATAGAATAATTAATTTTCTGCTGTAAAATGTAATAAAGATGAATGTAATTTATTGAATATATTTTTTTCAAGCAGTAACTAAACATTTTTAGTGAGAAATATTATTTTGTTGCAAGTTTATGCTTTTTAAACTGAAATGATTCTATTCCATAGAATTTATATTTCTTAAGTGAAAACAGTTTAATTTATATATACTTTTTGTAAAGCATATTTAAATCTCACGCAGAAAAATTTATTAAGATAATTTATAGGTAGATAGACCATGTGATATAAGAGGAGTGAACTTGATTAAAATCAATTTGGTTTGACAAGGAGCAAACATCTTTTGACCTAAACCGACCTGACAGTATGATAGCTATTCTCCCCTCAAACTAAGTTTAAAGATTTATATATAACATGTATAAGAATCAAATAGCAATGGTTTAGAGTAGATCATGGAAAAATATGAATTCTGAATCAGAAATAAGTGAGACAGGAACGTAATCTGTTTCCATTGTTTTTTAATTTGTATATAGGAAAAACCATACAAGGATTAAAGGGAATATTAGAGGTGGAATTAATCTACGTGAAAGAATAAGCTATTAAGATTTACTGATAATATAATTTTAGTAGTAACCAGAAATGAGTTAGAAGAAATTCTGAATGACTGGTTTTTTTTCTAATATTGTAATATATTAGATGTTAAAAATTTTTAACTTTTGTAATAAATATACAATTGCAAAGGATTTATCAAGTAAGAAGAAGATTAAAAGCAGACTGTTACAATCAGCACACTTGTCAGGAGCAGTTGACCTGAAATTGTACAAGACTACACTTCATTTACATTCATACATATCATCCCCTGAAGTAATACTTTACGGTGGTTGCAGAGGCTAAACGGAAAAAGAGAGAGAGACTGTTACAATCAAAGGCAGTTTTCATAAAAAAGAAAAAGAAAGACTAAAAGTATCAAATGTAACACCTTCTGATAACTGAAGATGGTTGGGTGTTGTAATTTTTTTGAGATTTAAAGATCAACATAGATGAGAAAGGAGCGGAGAATACCATCAAATCAACCAAATTATTACTGATTATCAAAAAAAAAAAAGGATTATCATAAAAATAAACTGACACTGGTGGTACTCCATGGATTTACTTAAAAATTTATTCATAAAAACTAAATATCAGCATTAAAACTTATAAGAATAGTTCCATACATTTAGTGATTAAGATGAGTTCATTGATTTAAATAGTATTAAATTATTTTTTAGGGGTATTTATAAAAATATGTTTAACAAAATCATATATATTTATATATTATATTTTTATAATCAAATACCAATTTGAAACGCCCAAGTACAGAATTACAAAGTAAATGAGATAACACACCTTATTTTTTCATAATTATTCCAAAAGCACTTTCATAGCAACCCACATCCTCAATTGTATTTTTTCTTTTTTTTATTTGCTTTTTAAGTTCTTTATCAAATCACATAACTTTTTTTAAAATTACTTCTGAGGACGTGGGTTGCCACGAAAGTGCTTTTGGATTAATTATGAAAAAATAACGTAAGTGTCATCTCATTTACTTTGTAATTCTGTAAGTGGGTGGTTCAAGTTGGTTTTTGGTTTCTTACTATAGAAATGCAATATATTGATTCAGAGGAATATGGGTCAATTATAAGTACTGACTTTACAAAAATTATTATATATATATATATATATATATATATATATATATATATACACATATATATGCATATATATGGTATATAAAACATACTAATCATCCACCCAATACACATATTAAAACCAAAAATACAGAATACACTTTTAATTTATGAAATATTTAATTTACTTCATTGACATAATAAAGTGAGGTTATGGGATAGTTAACTTATTTGCTTGAATAAAGTATTCATAATAGTAATTACATTTGTGTAACAAAATCTAACATTAATTATGTAAATAATGTGTTATGTAGGAAACATGTTTCACTTTTTTCTCCCGAAGTGATTTTTCAGTATATCAGTATCAAGTGTGTTATCTTCTGATTATATAATTTATTTCTAATATTTTCCAACAGCAAAACCGTCGGTTGGACCTACTGACAATTACACACCCAAAAAATATGAATCCGGATCATAAATTAAGAGCAATTGTGATACTAAGTCGCATTCATCCAGGAGAAAGTCCATCTTCATATGTGTGCCAAGGTAATTTAGGCAATCAGTTATATAGATTTTTATGATATAAAATTTTTTTTATTACTTATTTGGTTAATTATTTCAGTAGGATTCTTTATATTAAAAAAAAAAACGTTGCAGATATTTAAGAAAGCTTTTTTCATAACATCTTTGAAACAAATAAATTTATTTTTAAGGTGTACTTCAACAGGCTTAACAGATGATAACCTTAAAGTCAAAGCTTCAGAAGGTTATTTTGTGTCTCAGATTTCAAGGTTTCAACAGTTTTTAAAATAGCATATAAGAAATTGTATCATTCAAATCAAAATGTCTTACAGTATTCTCAATAAACTATATAAATTAGTTTGAACAGAGCATTTTAAACCTTCCAGAATAACTTTTACTATATTGTCCTTTAGTATCAGATAAATGCTGTCATGTTACACAACATCATTTACAATAATAAATCATTTTATTGTTAAATGTCTATTTTTAAAATAATTATTTTTACCTAATGTAAAATATTTTATGAATAATCATAGAGTAACACGTACTGAGGTCACATAAATGATTGCCTATACTTCATTAAAACTAAAACAATAAAAATGATCAAGAACATCATTTTTGTTCATTATAATATCTTTAGGACAAGCTAAGTTTCCAGTCAAAAAATTCTGCCTAAACTTTTTGATGTCATATGATAAATTTTCTTGCCTCTTTCTATCATTTCACATGAGTTTACAACTCTAGTGATCCGGTTCATTACATTTCCTGATTTTCAGAAAGTAAAGTATTATAGTACTGTCAAAATGTGTAAATATGTACATCTTAATATGTACATGATGATAACAAATTTAATAAACCCGTTCTAAACTGTCAGTAAATGATAGTTCTAAAGTTCCTCTACAGTGGCGATATTGTTCAGCACTTCCCTCCTGGGCAAAGGATGTTATATGTCATTAATCAAACAAAACATATTTTTGAATGGAGCTGAGATAAAGGAAAAAGTAATGCCAAAGTGGTAATATTTTTAATTCTAGGTCCACTTTGCCTCCAACAGTTAAAAGTTTTACTCGTTAACTTTTAACTTTTTGTATATTTTATCTTAAAAATATATTTGATATACTAAATTTATTTTATTTATTTCAGGTATAATAGATTTTCTTATTAGCAACCACCCTATGGCGCTTGCTTTACGTGAACTTGTTGTTTTTAAAATCATACCGATGCTTAACCCGGATGGAGTTTTTCTTGGAAATTACAGGTATTAAAGTATTTTTACAGGTATATAAAAAAATCACTGCATGAAAATAAGAGATATTAGAATAATGATAATAAAGTATGACAAAGATGAGGTATTAAATATAAGACGACCGTACAACCATAAAACCTCAGTACTTACATTTTGTTATTTACTTAGTAAAATAACAAACAACAGTCAAAGTAAGGTAAATACCAATATTAGGTTTGAACAAGTTAAAAAACTTTCATGCAGAAAAGAAATCTATTAGTATCAAATAATCTAATTAAAAAAGTTATTCTTGAAAATAATAATATGGACTGTAACACTTCATTGTAGCAAAACATAGGCTACAGGAAAAGCAAAAAGAAAAGCGATAAAGGTCTTTAAAATGCGATGTAACAGAAGGATGATAAAATTTGCCAGATTATTAAAGTAAAAAAAGAAGAGGTCTTATGCAAGACAGGAGAGAAGGGATCTGTTGCAAATTTCTTTACAGAAATCATAGAGATACAAATTAGGTCGGTCGGTCATATATATTGACACAAAAATTAAAGATGGTCTGCAGAGGAACAAAAAATAATTGTGAAAATCATAATAATTTTTTTAACCAAGGTAATACTGACAAGGATGAGTAATTTTAAAAAATTAATTTTTTCATTTTATCCAAACTTTAGAGACATTGCTTTCATCAAATGCTGAAATGATGACCAAAAATAGTAACGATTCATAACTATAAACCTCGAATGAAAAATCCACTCGGTATTCAATAACTTTAGCGATCTATGGTTTTATTACATTTAGATTTGTCTGTAGGAATGTTAGCATTGTTTCAGGTTCTCCAAAAGACATCCCTATGATGTGAAACTTTCAAAATATAAGGACTGCAGTATAATTTTTGTCCATGTTGTATGTATTTTTAAATAAAACTAAGAATTCATGAGATTCAGTAAAATTACAATCAAATGTCTGCGGGTTACTTAAATAATTCTGTTGTTTTTTCATATTACTATAATTACTTTGCTAAGGTAATTATTTTTTTTACAACTTCCATCACATTTCAAAATGGTTTTTTTAATATAGATTCATATATTTATTAACCTATGTAAAAACATTTCTTAAAACATTTTAAAAGTCAAATCATTTTTAACATATACAATAAAAATATCCACTAGTTGTGTACTTCTTTGTATGTTTAATTCTACTGTTCAATAAGATATTGTACAGCTAAAATTTATTTTTTTAAAGAAATATAAGTCAAACAATTTGTTCAATGAACAAATTATATATAAACAAAAAACAAATTACAAATAAAATATAAATGTAATTGCAATTATAAATATAAATAATTATAAATTATATTTGTATATAATTACAAATTATATATAAATGATATAATTTATTTTTTACTTTTTTGTAGCCTAAGCTTCCTATCACTGATAACTTTGTTAAGGATTATAAATGATGTTTATTTACAGACTATTTAAGGCATGCAGAAATAACAGACTGTATATAAGTTCCCTCACTTTTAGTTGTTTCAAGTTCCTAAAGAGGTCAGCACTTGTCAGTAGCAAAGTGTAACATAGATTACCGGCTTAAGTTAACATTTTTCTTTTCTTTAATTAATTTTCGCTTTATTTTAGTCAAACTCTTCAATTAAATTCTTATAATATTCGAAATGTTTGTCTTTGCAAAAATCTATACATTTACCTTTTCCAATAAAAATTTATAATATTGTTTTTATATCAATTCTTATAAACATGATCAAGAATTTGTTATATTTATGATTATATTTGTTTGTTATATTTACTAGCTTTAATAAATAAACATATGCCGGCCTCCGTAGCATGAGTGGTAGCGTCTTGGCTTTTCATCTGGCGGTGCCGGTCATGCATGGCATTTTTTAAACACGTTACAATTCATTCATCTCATCCTCTGAAGATATACCTTAACGGTGGTTCCGGAGGTTAAACAAAAAAATAATAATAATAAATAAATATAAAGAAAAAATTACTCATTTTACCAAAACTTCACTAAAAAAGATCATATTGTTTGCTAAAACCATTGACTGAGTTTTAGATTATTATTAGGTAGTTTGCTCTTTAAACAAGTTTTATAAATTCTTATTTATAATTAATTTAATATTTATATATATATGTTAAAAAATTAATCAGAGACTTCAATGCTCAAATTGGCAGAGAATGAAGATACAACATTTTTGGAAAATGGCTCACCCAAAAAAAAAACAGGCAGACTCATCAATCTCCGCAGAAAGCACAATCTAATCTCAAAATATACATATTTCAAGAGGAAAACACAAAATCTCAAAAGCTAGAAACACCCTAACTACACTAAAGGAGAATGTCAATTGGACCATGTCTTCATGGACAAACACCACCACAAGGAGATCTACAACATATGAGTCCTCTGAGGAGTAGACACAGGCTCAGACCACTATGTAGTCAAAATTGAAATTAAATTAACTCCCCAAAGAAAGTAACAAAACCAAGCCCTTAAAGCTAAGAAAAATGGAACCTACCCAACTAACCAAGAATGAGAATTACCAAAAAGCAACTGAAAGAATAGGAATCATGCATCTTAACCTTTTGGCTACGACCATATTTTTAAATTCGGCCGATGCAAAATCTTTCAATGGTTACGCACATGATTTCTCGTTTATTTTTCATCCGAAAAATCTCACAAAATTAGGGT
>JAAAKQ030016571.1:0-18028 GCA_010016005.3 Zanna intricata
ACGTTTCTTAAATGCGTTATACGCTTTTTTCTTTCTTTTAATTGCTTCACTGATTTCATCGTTCCACCAGGGAACGGATCATTTGTTTCGTTTCCCTGATGTTCTGGGAATGAACTTTGATGCTGAGTCGAGAATAGCATTTGTACCATCATCTAAAATATTCTGCAGGCTTACTCAGACCTCTGGTTTAGCAACTGACTCTTTTGGCCCACGAGAACTTTGATCCTTTGTCGGTATTTTTCCTGGAGCTTGTACTCTAATTGAAGGCTTCACAACCTCTCCAAGAGTAATAGGTTTCATTCTGTTGTCAAGAATTGTCTCAATCATTGAGGCCAGTGAGGGCGCCAATTGGCTCAGAATTTGATCTTAGCCGGCAGATGAAGGGGCATGGACTGCAGCTGCGGCCTGAACATAGGTTGTTGCTGCCCTAGGCTTGCGAGCGCTTATAATTTTCTTTGCTTCTAAGTAGCTGACCTTCTGCAGGGTTTTAACTTCCTGCACAGCCACCTCATCCTTGTAAGCAGCACAGTTTCTAGATCTGCATGAATGCTGTCCTCTACAGTTAACGCACGTAGGAGGATCCTTGCATGGTTCCCCCTCGTGTATTTCATCGCCACACATGCATATTTGTGACCTTTTGCACCGAACAGCGGTGTGGCCAAACCGTTGACACCTTAAACACCTCATTGGTTTAACAACCACACAAACGAACAAAAGCTCGCACATCTAGACGGTGTATTCCTGCCCGTACTTTCCCGGGTAACGTCGGCTTATTAAAAGTGAGCACATGAAAGGCAGACGACAGAATTTCGCCGTTATTCCTCATGATCAGCTTTCGGCAGTCAACCACACCTTGTGGTGTCAACTCTTCTATTATTTCCTGCTCCCTACAGTTTAAAAAGTCCCGACAGACAACAATCCCCTTTGATGTGTTGAGGGTGCCGTACGGGTCTACCTTTACAGTGAAATCACCAATCTTCTTAACCCAAGGATTTTCAATGATTGGTTGTCATTTACTGTCTCTACGTGAAGTCCGTTATAGGTCTTGCCTATTTCTTTAACAGGACCTCCAGCACAGTTATTAATCTCCCTGGCGATGAGAAAAGAACTCATTTTTTAAAAATAACCATCTACTCTGGTGATTACCAAATATTTTGGTTTACCAGTCACATTCTTGGACAGTACTCTCTGTATCCGCTTTGCCTCACTCTCAAACCTTTCGGTCTCAACACTCTTTCTCCTTTTCGCTATAGGCGAAATGGTTGGTTCTAAACGTGGGTGTTTTTGTGAGCCCTCTGCCACGCTTTGTTGTTCAAGTTCCATGATAATTCAATTTCTCTGTAGTAAGGCTAGCCGCCGGGGAACACCCCCACTCCTGGAGGTCCGTTCCAGTACTCCGGTGGAATCGGCATATGCTCTGGCAGAGAGCGGATGCGCAATCTCTGCACTGACTCCAGCCCCTTACACACCATGGTCTTCAGGGCTCCCATGCACTGATATACATGGGCACCTATGTACACGTATTAAATTATATATATTCAAATTTTTTTTCAGATATTTTTTCATATATATGTATATTTATTCATATTATTTATTATACATTTGTTTTTTTTAACAATCAGAAGTCAATAATTATAATAAAACAATATATTTCAAATCAAACAAAAAAAATGTTAAAAAAAAAGAGATGAAATGTGATTCGAACCGATGTGCTACCGTCCCCTTATAAGATCCAAATGTTTCTTAATTAAAAAGTTTATTTGGCTATAACTCTGGAACTCTGGAACTCTGGAACCAATGAAAATATTTACCAATTATGATTTATCGTGTAAGCCCTCAATAAGGGCTTATTGCTGCAGTTAAGACAAAGTCCAAAATCAAATTATTGGGGAATTTTTGGATTTTTTGGACACTTTCGGTTCAGTCGATTGGAATGCAGAGGTGCACATCTTGATGTTAAAACAGTTCTAAATACAAATTTCAACATCCTACGGCTAATCGTTTTTAGTTATGCGAGATACATACGTATGTACAGACGTCACGCCGAAACTAGTCCAAGTGGATATTTCCGTTGAAATCTGAAAACTGACATTTTTCGCGATCATAATGCTTTCTTTACAACGGCCTGTGACATATGCTAAAAGTGAAATAAAACCACAATGAGATGGTACATTAATGACCTAATTTAAAGCAATAAAATAACCATCTGCTATACGCCAAGTGGCATAAGTAGCTGAAAATACAAAAAAAAAATCAGTAGAGTGGAACAAAAACCTTTTTTTCGTTTAAAATAAAATATATTTTTAATTTTTTAAATTCATTTACAATTTATATACTTTTTTTTTGTTTAACCTCCGGAACCACAATTAAGTATATCACACAACAAATAAATCACATAATAAATAATATATCACACAATCAATATCACATAATCAATATATCACACAAAATAAACTTTGGTTTATTTTCATTTCGAATAAATCTTTCGCCTTTTACAATTTATATACTAGCGGAAATCATGTTAAAGAAATTTATTCAAATAAATAAAATAGTGGGTAAATATAAAATAAAATTATTTTATTTGTAATCAGTCCAATAATCATAAAAAATGGCGCTATGTATATAAAATGGTTTTTTCCTTAATATTTTCTTTGTCAGAAACTACTTTCATTTAAACTATTTGTACGAGTGTGAGTTTCACTATGAAATAAGCAGCAGATCTTTGCCAAAGTATGTGGCGTTATCTATTTTTGTGTAAAATTATAAAACTCAGTCAAAACATCCAGGATTTGTTTAACCAAATATCTATTTGATGAAATTTAATCATTTTTGTTTGGAGGTAGTCTCCTTAAGAATTTTGAATTAAGGTATGAACGGTGTTTGGATTTAAAGAAGGGAAAAGGACTGAGTTAGTAGTGATGAATCCATTTGTACTATTGGGCAAAATTCTGCGATATACTCGTATATTATTATTTTTATACATATAAGTAGGCTATTTTCGGTTAGTAGGACTTATCGTACAATTCCTAGCGATGGGTTACGTCCGTGTAAAAAATGTAAATAATCGTATTAAGAAAAAGAAAATAGACACAAGATCTAAAGTTAATAGTTGATATAAAACAAGGAATAATGGAGTTATGAAATTAAACATTAGAGAATACATATATTAATAAACTTATGGATTCATTCATTTCATCCATTTCTAAGAGGTTATCATTTTTGCGGTTGTTGACCAATTGACCAATAGAGCACTTACTGATAGGTGATGCTGAATTCCATTATGGATTAAGAAAACTATGTTCTATGGAGGAGAATTCACACAAGTTATATTATGTTTGTGAAGATGATGTCTATCATACATTTCTCGATTATTAAACAGTAAGTTTCCAATGTTTTAACGTTAAATTTACTATCAACATTAAAAATAATACTCAAGAGCAAGAAAACAAAAAAAAAGAAAAGATTTTTATCCAAAGAATTAAATGCAAAAGCGGATTGCTTATTATTTGGAGTAGACGAATGAAACTTAAATGAATATATGTTACGGCTACTGGACAGACAAATGCAGATGGTCAGAAAACGACTGGAACTTTCCCCTAAAACGTTTATCTCCACCATCCAGATTATATTTAGATAAGTACCACCTATCAGAAAGTGGTTTTTTTAATTTAAATTTGTCATTTTAAAAAAACATCCTCAAAATATGCTAAAAAATGTTACTTTTTTATCTTCGTCACCCAATCATTGTTACTAATATACAATGTTTGTCGGGAGACTCTCTAGCTTTTTGTTCTATCGATTTTAGAAATATATTTCAATTTTTTACTCTCTGAATCGAGTTATATTTACTGAAATTACAGTTATAAAAATATTAATTTTAATACCAATTATATACAAATATGAAATATAAAAATTAAAAGCAAAAACTGAAAAAAAAAACTATACAAAATGAAACAAAAAAAGAATAACACAGAGAAACATTTTCAGCTGGCAATTTTCAACCATTTTGTCTTTTACATATTGAATGAACTAGAATATATCGCGAAAATAATACACCACAACCATATCCTGAAAAGTTGAGTAATAAAACATGATGCTTTACTTCTTTCTCAACTGTATGTACAACAAAAAAAATACGCAGATGCTACTATCACACTCTTCAATTGCGTTAAGCAACCCAATACAATATGTGTATATCCAACAAAATATTCAACTAGGTTAAAATGAAAATGGAAGTAGAAAATGTGCGATATGAAAATGAAGTATTATATATATATATATACACAACAAAATAGTAATGTTCCAATTTACAAAGGAATTTTAGATAACAATTCATACAAACATTTCTGCAAATTAAGTTTTATTGTCTTTCATTATAGAATACTTAATCATAATATACGGAATAACTAACAAAAGGCATCCATGAAAAATACCAATACAAATATTTGTATTACACACATGTAAAAAAAGGACCTTTAAACTCTATGATAGTGCAGTCTAATATAAATGCTATGAATATGAAAATTATTAGATATTTTACCATATATAAATAAACTTAAAAAAAAAAAAAAAGGTAAATTTTATGCAATGAGTAATTAAATACGTTTTAAAATTTGTCGAAAAATTGTCGAGAAAAAAATTTGCTATCCCTATTAAGATGTTAAAAATGTTAGTTTACCTCTTTATTATATAGCATGTCTTAAAGACATTCTTAAAATTGAATTAACTAGGTTAAAGTAAAAATAGAAGTAGAAAATGTGTTATAAAACGAAATACTGTAATATATATATGATACAGTACATTTTGACGTTTAATGTTATATAATGTTTCTTTTTCTCATATTCAGTGTATCTATATTAAACGACAGGATTTCAAATAAAAACATATACACACAATAAAAAAATTAATATTTGAACAATAAAATATATAATAAAGTGTTATCTGTTGTGTCCATATTGGCTTACAAATGAATTATTATTGTTTGGACAAATAATTCAAAAACAAATATTACAAAGAAATTCACAACTATCTATAATAACCTTATGTTACCAAAGAGGCCTAACGGTTCGATTCAAATTATAGACACCGGTTAATCAAGTGAACTTTATAGCAGTGAATTGCGATAATTTTTTTCTTCTTATTTTGAGGGCTCTTCTATTCAAGAGGAAGCATTCGGGTAGAATTTATTTTTAAGAAAATAATTTCAAAAAGTTGAACATAAATTTAATAAAAAAATAACTCTTAAAAAATACCTAAGTATTGCTATAATTCAAAACAAAGTTGCAAAGAAGGAAAACTTTTGGCAATTATTTATCTTTTCAAGAAATACTGAAGAATAAGTGCTAAAAAAATTTTAAGATTTTTACTTCCTCGTACGACGTAAAGTGATTGTTGCGATCGGAAAATTTCAGATATCAATGGAAATACCCATTTTTACCATCCCTGAATCAATTTTTAATTGTTTCGGCGTGACATCTGTACGTACCTATGTATAACACATAACTCAAAAACGATTAGCTGTAGGATGTTTAGATTTAGAACTGCTGTACACTTTGTGCACCTTTCCCCTTTGATTGCAATCTTTTCGATGAAGCCGAGGAATGCACTTCATTATCCAAAAAATAAAAAATAAACTAATAGAAGAATCAATAAAGTCTAATAAGTACTAATAAGTCAATAAAAGAATCAAACAAATACTCAGACGATAGCTATTCGAATTAAGAACAAAACAACTTGTAAATATAAACAAAAAATAAATGTATAAATAAAACAAAAATAATATCACTAGATTTGGCGATAGTAACTGCAAACTATCATTCAATAGCCCCTACTTCAAGCACGTGAAGACGTTATCAGTCAAACTGATCGCTAAGTTTTTGACGTGATATTTTCTTAACGTTGTTGGTATTTAATACTGTGCTGTCTGACGATCGGTCGGAAGGTCCAGATATTTACGAATCTCATCATTTCATGTAAACCACGTCGCATCTGCAATTGTTTACGATACCTTGTTTTGGAACCGCTGTATGATATCTATGTTAATATTACTTGCTGTCCCCACAAATCCATGCCATAAGTCCAGATTATTCGTAGGATAACTTTGTAAATCAGAACTTATTGGACAATGAGAGGTGTGACTTTCTCCGTCTTAGCCAATGCAGCCCCAAATTTTGCGTTCAGGTGTTTTATTTTCATCCTCAAGTGACCCTTACTGGTCAAATACTGATCAACTGATCAAGTGAAGTCCTAGGTATCACACACTGTCTGTTTGCTGGATGAAGACATCACCCATGTTCACACTGGGACAGTCTCCCCTTCTCATGGCAAATGTGTCGTGCTTTGATTTATCCTGATTAACTTTAATCTTCCAATTTTTTCTGCAATGCGTAGATAAGGTCCAATGTTATTAGCAGCTAGTTCAGGTTCTGCGTTTACGGAAAGGATAGCTGTGTTATCGGCAAATGGGGCGGTAATGAACTCTTCCTTGGTTGGTAGTCAGCAATGAATATTGAATGTAACTCGGAACCTAGTACAGAACCCTGAGGAATACCCGACATTATGTTGAAGAATTTCAATAATTCATCATTACATCTTATCGGGCAGAAACGTTCTTCAAGATAAATCCGTAACATAGATAATAGCGTTGAAGAAGTTTTAATTTTAATTTGTAAAGCAATAGGCAACGATACCTTGTCAAAGACCTGTTGGATATCTAAGAATGCTGCCGGGCAGAATTTTCTTTCTTCCAGTCATATACTACCTTGACAGTCGTCTACCTTGATTGACTCTATGTAAATTATTCAATTTAATTATATTAAATTATTTACAGTTATAATTTTATGTAAATTTCTTCTAATCACATTTAAAAAGGCTTTAATGATAAGTAATGTTTTAATAAGTAGTCTAACACAAATTAAAATTAATTTTGAAGTAATTGATTTATAAATTGTAAAATCGTCCGATTAGATCATTCTTATTAGTTTTATATTTTTAAAATAACTTTCTAAATTAGCGTTTCTCAATCTGAAGGTTGCGGTGATATGAAACTACTTTACTTACTTACTGCTTACTTTACACGTAAATGAATGAATAATGAACTTGTTTTACGAGAAAAATAAAATTTATCATAAATAATTTGCTTAAATTTATAAGTAGTCAAGTAAAGAAAATAAGGTAATGAGAATGTTGCGTTTGTTTTTCCATTTAGGATTTTCTCCATACGTGGATCTATGTTAGAAAAGCCTAAAAGCAAATTGATTTCGAATGATAAAAGACGATTACTATATTTTGTTTTTAGCGCAACCACAGACCGAAAACCCTATTCGCAGAGGTAAGATATGGAGAAAGGGATTGATAGTTTCAATGCTTCTGTCACTAAATTTTCATATCCATTTCGTTGAGCAAGCCAAGATGTGTTTAATCATAATTGTAACGTTTTATCGGCAGATATTTTGATAAGTTCTTTGTGAATTTCAACTGGTAACTTAGCAGCTGCAACAAAATTTTGAATGGATTCGGTATCCATCTCTTCAAGAAATCATTTTTACCTTCAGGGAAATACTCCACCAACTGAATTTTGAGCACACACAAATGCATGTTCATCCTATCCAAACTTTGGTGAATATTATTGTCTTCATTCATATTTTTCTAAATATAATTGCAAGGGAGTGAAAAGATCTCAAAATCTTTGCTTTGAAGGCGAATAAGTCAGATATAAAACTTTTTAATGAAACCATGAACATTTTTTGTTATAATAGAATAATTTATCTCGTTCTTGTAAATTCCCACTCAACTCGTGTAAATGCGTCAAATCCAACAACTAAGTAATCCAACAACAACATATACTCATTATTCTGTAAAAATATTGAGAATGGTTTTTTTATCCAGGAAAAATGTTATTAATTCATCTCTCAATTCTAATAACTGGGTAACACTTTCCCCCACGATAAACATCCCCGCGATTCTCTGATTTCATCTGATTTGTCCTTATCCCATACATATCTCACAAACCATAAGAACTGAGAAATGTATGCCAAATCTATTGATTCATCAAATTTAATACTAAAAAATTCACTTAAACTCATTTGTTGAATAATCTGATCGTGAACATCGGCTGCCACGTAATCGAATCTCCTTGATACTGAGTCGTTAGAAAGCAGAATTTTTTTTTCATTTTTTTTTTGCTTTTTTCACCCTATTAAATCATTGACCACATGAAATGCAGCCGACAATATGAGGTTTTCTGCGATTTTATGGGGTCTGGATATCTTATCTACTCTTAATGCTACGAGATAAGATGTTTCAAGTTTTCTATTATCAGTATTCTTTGATTTACAAATAGAAGCATGTTGACTTCTCAAAGTAGATAATTATCATTATAAAAATTCTAAGGGTTAGTTTTTATGAACCGGATGTTCAATTTCTAACTTTAGAATTAATTTTGGTGGCTTTATGCTAAAATCAGAGAGGACTTGAAAGAAAACAACGCACTAAGGCTTTGAATCGAATAAGATAAAACCATAATTTTAATGACTGTCATTTTATAATATTCTCTTTTCATCAATCGATTCACTGGATGTAGATAACTTACTTCATTTTTTTCACAAATATTATATTTATTTTACAAATTGATTCTAAGTGAAAAAAAAAATATATATATATTCCACCTTTTGACCGCTCGCTAAAAAAACGGAAACTTCAATTATTATTTTCACTGAAACTACACTTTTAAAACGTACCTTATACAGGTACCAAACGCACGCTTCGCATTCGGAACTAAACTGACGTTCTGCAATCCTCTAATGCCTCTTTTATACCGCTGTGAGCACGACTTGTTCAAAAGTAACGTATTTTATTTGCGCTTTCACTTTACAAATAATATGCAAGCAGGCAAAATTACAAGGAGCACAGTAAACATCAAGTTGGAACGTATAAATTGCTGATGTTTGTACACTTCATACATTTATGTTCATACCCGACGCTGTCAACGGGACTAAATAGTATTAACTAGATTTCATTGGGTTTGGGTTGGGGAGGAGGTTGCTAAATATTCATTATATATATTTTTTTTTTTTACTTTTTGGGGGTCTTGGAGCTAAAAAGGTTGAGAATCACTGTTCTAAATCTAACATTAAACTTGGACTTTATCCAGTTGGATTCCAACCCGGTAATCTACTTCACCTAGTAGCCTATCTTCTCTTCCAGGTTGAAAATTCTCAGTAAGAGCAAGAAATCTAGACTAGTAAATGTTCTTTAAAACGCAGAGCATGTACAATAAAATGAATATATTCTGCAGATGTTAGCTTATTTCGAAATAAAAATTATTATTTATTACAATAAATTTTACAATATTATTATTTTACTTGTAAATTTAATTTTTATCGATTATAAAAAAAAATAAATAAATAAAACAGCGTTAACCTTATTAAAACAATGTTTTAAAATTTATTTTATTCAATACTGATAGTAATTTTATTCCGGTTTAGTCTTAATGTTTATAGTTCTTTGTTTTACTGTCTAAAGTTAGTACTTTTTTATTACTTACAAGGATATCTGTGATTATCATACTACATATTATGAAAGAAAATCCAAACAAAACTTATTTTATATAACCCATTTATATACCTCAAATTAGAGGCAAATTGAAACTTATTCAAGAAAATAATCTTTATTTTTTTAATTTTAATTTTCAATTTCAATTTTTATATTTCAATATCTTATCCATTTTTATTCTACACACAGAGATAAATATTATTGGAGTGATAATATCTAACTGCATTTCTTATCTTCATAACAAAATCTGATGAAAATTTAAATTAAATTTTTCGATATTAAAAAATATCGAAAAATATAATTTACGAGAAGAATTTTTTTTCTCACACTGATGAAGTTGCAAAATGTTATTCTCCAAAATTTAATAATGTAATAATGTATTAAGTAAATAACGAAAATAACTTTAAAATAATAAAGTCAAAGAAAATAATTTTAAGCTTCTTCCATAAGCTAATATCTATTACAATGTGTGAAAATTATTTAAATCTTAATGGCTTATAAAAATCTGATAAGTTTATTCTTGAAACTTCTAGAAAAAGAATGGTGGAAATTACAATCTTTACTATTAAAAAATTTGAATGTGAATATTTGTGCACGTGTGCGCGCGTAACGCTTATACAATATCGTGAAAAACAGATGATAAACTATTTTACTAAACTAAACTATGGGAGAATTTCCATGTTTATAGAGTAAAAAAAAACAAATAATAATTAGATTAAAGCTTAGTTATTTTATGGTATTCTTAACATAATACTTGTTCTTTTTGCTCAGTTGAAAAGTATTTTATAAAAGTAAATTCAAATTTTTCTTTAAGTTAAGATTAATTAAGTTAAGTTTGGGATAGTTTTGGAAATAATCCAGGAGAATGTTAGATAGGAATCTGAGCATATTACAAAAACTAACCGACCGATTGCTTTAAAATTTTCAGAACATATTTATGTAATCGTAGGGAAGGTTTTAAGTAATAGATCGAGGCCCTAACCTCCTTTGGAGCGTATGAAGAGAATATCAGAACTTCTATATCAAGAACGAAGGAAATATTGTAGGAAAGAGACCTTTTCAGGCTTTAATTGTTATTTAACAGTATTATTCTCCCAAGCATGAAGATAAGGAACACAGTGGAGATCTGGCTAGACGGGAAGGGCGAGAAATGCAAGCGCTGACCGGTTTGTATAATATATATATATATAAACTAATCAGTTATTATTTAACAATTTACGTCAACTACATAAATACCGAAAAAGATACTTGTTTGTTTTTACTGTTTTTAAATAAAATAGAATATAACCAAAATTCATATGCAAAATTAAATTTTGAATTTAGTACTCGATTTGAAATAATCTGAAACATCTTTCTAAAGACTTTTCAGAGCTAATTTTGGTTCCTTCATCTATGAATTGTCTGGTAGAATTTTTTCTTAGGATTCTGTTGAATGCAAAAAATGAGTAAAAATTTCGTTACCTACTGAATCAAATAGTATTATCTACTTTATTTGTTTGTTGAGTTTAACATGTGAATATTTTTGAAAATTTTATGAATTATTTAAATGGTTTTAAATCTCTTAAAAGAACATTTCTTCGGGAAATGTTCTTTGGGAATAGTTTTTCTTTGGAAATAGTTTATGTGGATATATTTACAGAACAAATGCCCAATAAATTACTGCAAATGTTCTTTGCGACTTAATCAGAAAAATAAATATTTAATATAAAATATCTTAGAAATAAAATTAATAATTTAATTGTGAACATAATAAATTAAAAATTAAAAACACAATGGAGACTACACAAACAAAAATTTTTAAGTCATATAAGAGAAAAATATTAAAACATCAAATGTTATCCTTAGTACAAATTCAATATGATTTTGTTTATTATGAATGAACATTAAAAAATATTTATTTATTTATTTTTTTAATTTTAATTTTAATAAGTAAAACTTTAAATTTTAGTTTTCTACAAAATTTCCCCACAATTCATAAATATGTTTATGTATATATTTTTTTGTATAAAGGGTATGTCATCCGTTTACGATTGAATTTGTTAAAAAACAGATAACAGGATAAAAATTAACTCATAGTTTTTAATAATAAAAAAACTAATTCAAAACAAATTTCTGTATTCATAATCCTCACCACAAAAAAAAAAAAAAAAAAAAGACATGACATAAAATCATCAGTTAGAAAGAAATTCCAATTTATCAATTACAGAAAAATATTTTTACAACATAGTACCTGAAGTTATAATTAGCAAAATTTTGGTGGGATTAATAAAAAAAAGATGGATCGAAAAATAACGATCTTTAATAAGCTGACTTGTAGGTTTAAAATATTTTATCACTCTAGAGAGTCATAAACGAATTTTTTTAAAATTTAAATGGGATTTATGTTCTCATACTTTGAAAATATTTTTGTGGTAAAATCTATCGGAAATGTATTTAACCATAAGTTTAAATTAAAAGAAAATAAACTGAAATACGTAATTCAATAAACTGAATAATTTAATTTAATAATAATAAACTGAAAATCTTCATTTTTTTTAAGTTGTTTGAAGGGTTCCTACTTAAGTCAATAATAAAAATGGTATCCAGAAAAATATGAAAATTAATAAATAGAAATTCAAATAGTAACAATTAAGAATATAGTTTAATAAAATTATAATAAAAAAAAATTACTGACATTAATGTACAAATAATTTTGATTAAATGACATTAACAGTGATTGAGTACTTTTTTTTATGTACCGATTTCAAAATTGAATTTGAGTAAAAACTTGAATTTAAAACAATGTTTAATTACTAATTAATAAAAAGTTGTTTTAATTAACAATGCATAATCAAATTGAAGTCAATTAAAATACTAAGTTATAAACTAAGAATATTATGGTTAATTATATGGAAAGATTATAGCTGTTATTCCAAAGAAGTAGTTGTAATAGAAATTAAATTAAACTAAATTAAAATCAATAAAATATATTTTAAAACATATTGCATAATTAAGGTTATAATATGTAAATGAAAAAAAACCTGCTCGCACGTTTTTAATATCAATTACATAGATTTTCAACGAGCGCATTTATTTAACAAAGCAATTTAAAATGAAGTTGAGTGGTAATACGTTTTTAATTGAAATGTTTGAAGCAGATGTTCCAATTAAAATTACAAAGCTTACTTTATTTAATAACTTAAACAATTTATTAACACTGAAAAAAATAATTTTTTGAATTTGGGTCACATTACCTTTAGTTACTTCAATTATCAACCTAAAAATAAATGAAAATAAGAATTGCGGTCTATTTTTAAAAATAAAAGGTATTTTTTATGTTATTTTTTTTTTAATTTATTTAAAAACAGTAATTAAATTGACACAATGTAATTTGAGTACCCACAATAATAAAGTGTATTTGAATTTATGAAGTTAATGACTGTTTGGAAGAATCTTTCCCCAGATATCTTATAGATTGAAAAAAAATTAATGGAAGGAAACTGAAAATATAACTTAGATCAAAGTATCATGAAAAATATTAAAAAATCAATTAGAAGCCATAGATATGACTTTAGGCGAAAGTGAGTTAGTCTAAAATCACTACCGAAAAATAGTTAAAAAATAAATAGTTAATTATGAAACTACCGAAATCTTACAACCTTTCAAAAGAAGTTGGATTGCTACCAGTCATTACATGATATGTTTTATTTATTAACTAAGAGGTTACATTTCTTTCAGTGGACTCATAAGACTATTTAATTTTTAATCGCATGAATCCAAGTTAGACATCATCTATTAGTTAAAATTACAATGCTTTTGTAAATGTTCCATATATTTTTGTTTCTAAACTAAATAAATATATCATTCTGTAAGTCATAGGCGTTGCAGTGAATAACACAAAACAGGACGTTAAAAAACTATTATACTGTTAAATGCAACAATAATAAAATTTAAAATAAATTATTTTCATATTGGGAGTGAGTATTTACATTTTAATTATTTATTTTTACTTATTGTATAGTTGAGCGTGAGTATTTACTTTATATTATTTATTTTTGTTATCTTCACTAGACTATAAAGAAAACATATTACATATTTCAACTCTTACCTGGAAAGTCTATTTTTTTATTTTATTTTTTGTCTAAAATCATAAACAGCATTTATTATCCACAGAAAACAGATTTTGATTCTTCCTGCAGCTTCAATTATTATTAAAAAAAATATGTTGGACTATGCTTTTAAAATATAAATATATATGATATATAATTAATTTAATTATTAAATATAATTATATTTATATATATATATTTATTTGTGTGTGTGTGTGTGTTTGCCTATGAAAGCTCGCCCATATAAAAGAATGAAACGAAGAGAAATTAAAAAAAAAACAAAAACTTAAAGCAGAAAAATAAATGTAATATTCTTTGATAATATAGTTCTTTTAACCGAATCTCAAAGAGGAGAAAAAAAAGGAATTAAAAAGCGATTGATGGTTTGGTTGCTTTTGATAGGAGGAAAATATCATCAAGTGTAGTGACATACATAGAAAATAAGTGTTATAGTGTATGTATAATCTAATGGCAGGTTTGCTTCTACTTGCCTCCTATAACTAATTCTTATAACCCAACACGCGTAACACTTTTTACTGGTTGCTACAAAAATAAGAACTTCAAATGAAACTTCGTGTATTTATTATTATTTTCATTTTTTTTATTGTTTATTCTATTATATTAATTTATTTATGCAATTATTTATTTACTTAAATTTTTCGTGTAATTATTAATTACTTATTTCATCTATTATTATTTATTCTAATTTATTAATTTATTTATTTGAGATCTACATAAATTATTTTATATGAAATCGTTTTATCTTTTACGTTTATAAAATATAGTATGAATTAATGTTACGTTTATTATAACTCAAACTTCATACTTCTGTAGAATTATTTTTATTTTTTTATTTTTTAATATTAAATTTAATAATGATTATAATTTTATTACTTTTACTAAAGTTTCTTTAACACTTTATTTATTTGTGTATTTTTTTTTTACAATTTAATGATTTTATTTGGTAGTTTTGTACATCTGCAGAGGTCAAAAGAGTATTAGTTATTGGTGCGTTCATGCTATTTAGAAATAATTTTCGTAGCCCACCGGGCTGGCCTAGTGAAATCGCAAATCAGCTGATCTCGAACCTAGAGCTCTAAGGTTAAAATCCTAGTAAATATAACTACTTTTATACGTATTTGAATACTAGATCGTGGATACCGGCGTTCTTTGATGATTGGGTTTTAATTAACCACACTTCTCAGAACTGGTCGACCTGAGAGATTGTACAAGACTACACTTCATTCACATTCATACTTATCATGCTCTGAATGATACCTTATGGTAGTTCTGAAGACTAAACAGAAAAACAGAGATTTTGAAAAGAGAGAGAAATAATTTTCGTAAATAACTACGTCACGTCAAAGAAAATCCTAACATATATAGCCTATAATATATAAAAACTCATTTTATATAATTTTGTACTAGATCACTGTTTTAGTTTATTTATAGTAAAATCTTACATTAAAAACCTTACCTGAAAAAACATATACTTTCAAGAAATAAGTAAATAAATTATTTCATATACATCTTGAACAAAATATTAGGTACAAATAATTTTATTTGTAATAACAAATTAGCACCACATATTTCGTTACTCTAAAAGTAACTGATTGTGATGCAAGCCACTGAAAAGTAATTGTTGTGATTTTTGAAAGACACTACTTTGGCTGTTCGTGTGAGGAAGTTGCTGAATGAAGTTAAGAGTAGTAGAGGAGATGCCACAGCGCACCACTGAACCGCCTTCAGATATTACATACACTATAATAAGATAGCAGTAACATATCTCCGTTAAAATATATTACCAGAACCTAAAGACGTTATTTTTAAAACAAAACTTATGGAAGCAAAACATTACATAATGTTGAAAATGACATATTTTGATAATTTTGAAATATAGCGGTTTTCTGTTGAGTGAATGAAAAGAGGTTTAATTCCCAGCAGACATCCGAATGATGTTCAACACTCCAAGGTCATATCAGAGTGGTAGGAGAATTAACCTTTCTTCAGTTATTTAACAGTCATTATTAATTCTCCTCAACCAGTAAGGCGCCAATGTCCTTTATTTAACTATCGAAGTGGAGGAATGAGACAACTCTTCATAAAACTCACTTTCACTCTCTCTCACTCACTTTCACTCGTTCTGTTGCATTCATTCATAGGACTGATGTTCATCGAGTGAGAACTTCATAAACATTTTGACCGGCTTACTTCTTTCCATTAACAATATGGGCTACGGCTAGCGTCTGAACATGGATATCGACAGATAAGATACGCTGTAACTGAGCATAATGAAAATTTCAAACATTATAATATTTAAAACAATTCTAAATTCCACATATATCAGATCTAAACATAGACATTACCATTACGGAGTGGTTAGATATCTTTGGTAACGGTCGTTGTCGTATATACATCATACAAATATTATTCAAAGATTAAATATTAAATTAGACGTACTGTTGTAGAGAAGGTTGATGGATTTTGTATTTGGGAGACACCGTATCGAGCGAAATAAATGTATTACAGAAGTAAAAAGAATAACAGCGCTGGAAAAACGAGCTTCCCAGAATAAAAAGAATTTACTGACTGATAATCATATGAGTATGCAAATAAGGAAACATTTCGTTAAAACTTATGTCTAGAGTGTTCTAATATTGATGGATGTGAAAAATGGACGCTTGGGGAAGCAGAAAGAAAAAGACTGGAAGCTATGGAAATATGGGTTTGGAAGAGAATGATACAAACATACTGGGAGAGTAGGAAAAGAAATGATAAAGTTGTAGCAGAAGGGAGTGAGAGGAGGTCGTTGATAAATTTTATAGTAAGAAGAGCGAAATTGACAGGACATATACTTTGACATGACCAATTGTTGATGAATATATTTGAGGGCAAGGTTTTTGATAAAAAAAACCTGAAGGTAGACTGAGAGCAACCATCATCAATGTTAAAGTGAGATGGAACTTGGTTCATATAATGACTTGAGATAAGCGGAGATGAAAGTTACGTGGCATAATCGACAGGCATAGCCTTTAATGAAATTAATTGTATTAAATTAATTCTATTAATTAAATTATAATTGAATTAAATTAATTCTATTTTAAATTGAATCTAAAAGATATATAATCATAGAAACTACAAAAGGTGATAAATTCATAATTACCAAAATAACATTTAAGCATCAAAATTTGGAATAAGAGTTTTTGATTTTAGGGAATAAGATAGCTGCTAGTAATAAAGGAGGTAAGGAGAGAATATTTAGGAAATATTTATTTACAAAGAAGTTATTCTTACCGAAAAAAATTAATTTAAAAGAGATTGTTTAAAAATAATGAGAAAAGTTTTATAAAAGTAAAGAAAAAAATTGCTTCTCATTTTGGGTTCAGAATGTAATATAGATGACAAAGCTACTTTAATTTTAATAGTCCTTTAATTAAAGTGGCAAAAAAAATTAATCATAAAAATTAAAAGTGTTAAGAGTCTACAAACAAACAAAAAATTAAATATACTGGTATATATTTTTAGAAGTGGGGAATAAATTTTAAGAAAAGGTTTTCTAAAAATATTCATGTATAAATTAAGCTTAACGAATTTAACTAAGTAAAGTTTTCTCTAAATATAATTATTCTTTTAGTAAAGGCTAAATTAAGAAAAAAAAAGTTTTTTAGTGTTTTTGCATTTTAGGTCTGCGTCTTTGTAATTTTAGGTCAATAATTAAAAAAAAAAATGATGGTATTTGTTGATAGCTCTATACATGAAGTATAAAATTTCGAAAAAATTCTGAAAAATATTTAAACCAAAGGGAGATAAAGCTGAAGTACAAAATATAAATTTCAATTTTAAGAGATAGGTTGATTTTTTTTTTTTTTTAAGTTTTCTGGATTATTTATATATGCACTATAAAAAAACAAACAAATTTACTTTAATTAGGTTTTCTTTAGAATGCCTCTGAAAAAAAATTGTTTTTTTTTCACAATATACTACCACATTTACCAAATCTTCAAAAAATTAATACGATTATTGCCTCATATAGAGAAATATTTAAGTTAAATTTGAAGAAAATCTATTTTCTCAAACCTACAATATAAGGCAAAAAGCCGTGCGACGAACAGATATATTTATATATAACGTATATATATATATACATATATATATATATATACGAGGGTGGTCTGAAAAGTTTCCGACCTCAACATGAAGATAGCGGAACTCGTCGGTGGCAGCACTCGAATTTCGTTGTTCATCTGTTGACAGTTACTCACCAAAGTTTCAGCAATTTTGGACGCCCAGTTGTTATGTAATCGTCGTTTTAGTGAGTTGATGTGAGTATTTTTATGAAAATGGACAAAATCGAGTATCGAGCTGTCATTAAATATTTGTTTTTGAAA
>JAAAKQ030016582.1:0-18028 GCA_010016005.3 Zanna intricata
AATGTTAAAAATCAGATGGGTGGATAAAGTTACAAATGAAGAGGTTCTGCGGCAAATCGATGAAAAAAGAAGCATTTCAAAAAATATAATTAAAAGAAGAGACAGACTTATATGCCACATATTAAGGCAACCTGGAATAGTTGCTTTGATATTGGAGGAACAGGTAGATGAGAAAAATTGTGTAGGCAGGCAACGGTTGGAATACGTAAAACAAATTGTTAGGGATGTAAAATGTAGAAGGTATACCGAAATGAAACAACTGGGAAGATAGGGAATCTTGGAGAGCTGCATCAAACCAGTCAAATGTCTGAAGACAAAAAAACATACAAAAAACAATATAGGCCAATATATACATACATATATATATCAAAGTTCACAGTTCATTGTTTTATTTATTATTTAAAAGCTGTTATAACAACACAATGACTAAATCACTTAAAAGATTCCACTGAAATTATTAAACCTAACTGATGTATTAAAAAAAATTACAACCAAATCTTTAATTTATTAGCCTACAAAAACACAATACATATGAAGCCAAACATTGTAAAATATTAAGTTTTATTCTGTAAATAATGAAGAAAATAACAGTTTTGAATGAATGTGTAAGGTATATCAGCAAGAACAATTTTATTTCATTTTATTCTCAGTTGTTCTTTAAAAATGGAGCCCACACTATGAATTATTTCCAATAAAATATATAACTTTTTCTCATGTTTTAAATTTAAATTTCAAATTTCATATTACAAAATATTATAGCAGCAAATTGTGTAGCAATAGCCAGTACTTACTTTATTAAAGTACAGATTCACTTTAATTAAATATAAAGTTATATATTAAATAAGTGTATTTTAAATAAATTAAACTAGTAAACTGGCATTTTGATAAAATGACTTCTCATATTGTTCTAACTAAAATTTAATAACAGTCATCAGATGTTAATATTATCCCAGAAGAATAGTTTAAAAAATTATAATGGCCCACATTTTTTGTAAACACACAAATATTAAACAAATATGGCTTACATAATTTTATAAATAAAGCAATCGTACAATAAACAAATTTTAGGAGCAGTTTGAAATACGGCTTTTTAAATAGCAAGACCAAATATAACTTGCATATGTAACTTACTAAATGAATAACTTGTTTATTCATGTAGTATAGTAGTTGTAGGTATATAGCGTTGTTGTAATAAATAAACGAAATAAATTACTTAATTTTCCTTAAACAAATAATAACTAAGAGCAGAGCAAGTAATCACAGAAATAAAAATCTTTCTCCGTAATACTGTATTAACACACCCAACACACACGAATGTTTCTTTCACACAACTATTTGATATCAAAGCTAGTAAATACGTTAAAAAAAGGGAAAGAATTCTTCTATATGCAAAATAAATTAAATGAAGCTAATTAAATCAATATCATCAGACATTTTATACGAAAAATATTGAATAACCTACTTTTCGCCATTTTAACAAACATCCTTTGTACACAACAGTGCGAATAATTTTCGTAAAAGTAAACTAAATCAGACATTCAATTTGAATGAAAAACTCAACCATCATTGTCGCATTTTTGTTAAAAATGAATACATCTATTCAGCTTAAAACAAGAACACACGAAACAAAAAACCTAACTACATTACCTAATTAAATAACACTGAAGAAATAAGACGACGTAGCACAATTACATTTAGTAAAAACATAAATAAATTAAAAACTTTAAGTTCATTAATAATTAAAAACGCTGAACCACGATCATGCAACTAAACTACTACCGTTATTGTACGCACGAAACACAAATTTATTAACGTTAAAGCTAATCCAGTGTTGCCAACATTCAGAAACGTCAATAGATGAGTTTTAAAAAACAGTTTTGGCTCTATATTATTCGTACGCTGAGTGAATTTGTATTAAATTTTCATTTCTTTAATTAAACAAACTTTTATTGTAGCTATATGAAGGTTATGATTGATTTTTCACAATACAGATTAAGATAATTATCAAGATTTGAAAGTACTGCCAAACGTAATATCTCTAACGATTGATTATAACTGTCACTGGTATATTATCTTCACCGGTGTACTTTTACATTTCGCCGGTAATTGCACAAGCAAGCATTAACGTAAGATATAAAAAAAAAGACTGCAGAAGATAGTTTTTGTTAACACTGACTATTATTTATCGCAAAAAAAAAATTACACTCCAAATTAGAAATATAGCCGAGCATAACATATCAAATATTTAAAAAATAACAAAAAAGTTAATTTCTCAACATGGTACTGCTGATATGTTAATTAAATAATATAAACGATTAAAAATCCATCTTATCAACAAGTTGAAATAAACCTAAGATCTTTCGGCTTAGTTGACAGCCATCATCAGGAATTAAAAAATATATTCAAGTCAAAAATCATAAAAATATAAATTAGAATGTAAACCAGTCATGACTGTCCAATCCTAACAGCATATCTTATTATATTGTTAATTTATTTATTATATACTATTATTATACATTAATGTATTTGTTTTGAATATACTGTTAGGGATGGACAGTCATGACTGGTTTATTTCAACTTGCTGGTAAGGTGGATTTTTAATATTAATACTATTTACCAAAAAAATTTTTATTAAAAATGTAAATTAAAAATTCCAATTAATTTCAAATTTGGTTCAGTCAATCTCAAAAATTATAAATTTTTATTTTATTGTTGAATTAACAAGTTATTTTTATGGCTTAATATGGTTTAAAACTAAGTTGAAGTAAAAAATAAATCTTTTTACTACAATCATCCTAGTTCAACCCAGCTTGATTGCTTGCATTAATATTAATTAAGCAAGGTGTCAATGTAAGAGCATATAGTTTATTTAACAGTTTAAAGCATATAATTATACATTATTTTATTTATTACACAATTGTTCAACTTATAATAAAATGTTCAAGGTAGCCTAATATTATACTGCACCACATCAATTTGTTTTCATTATATTGTTAACAAGATAGTACACATTATTAAATTTGCTAATGAAATTGATTTTAACTTCACATCAGTGAATCGTCTACAAGTTTTCTGTTAAGATTAAACTATCTGTTTTTAAATAAATTTACTGAAACTGTGAAGACCAGCTTTTAAAAATAATTATTTTTGTAATCTACTGAGAAATACCATTTTAGCACATTTCATGAATAATAGAATTTATAATTTACATGTCACAAAGAACATTTTTCCATTACATGGTCAACATACCATTTTATCCCTATGTACTGCTTCTACATTAATAGTTTTTTTTATATTTTTCCTTCGCAGATGATTTTTACTGTATTTTTTTAATTGAACAATGAACATACAGTTATGTTCAATAATATTTGCATTCAGTAATTTTTTTCCCATACATCTATGTACATACCTAGCTCAGATAGAACCATGAGAGTTGGAAACAGCACAGCCACATAGAATTTGACCCCATATTCTATGTGGTAATATTATACTGTATTGTATTCATGAAACAAACTTGTCATAATTAATTCTGTCAAAAAATGAATTTATTTATAGTCAACAAAAATTTGGCTTTAATCTGAGCAGTATATATATTTTTCTACAAATTACAAAACACTAATTGAACAGATTCAATTTTTGACTACATTCTAAATACATGTATACCGAATTAAAAAAAAAAACCTGCCTGCAGTAACAACAGCTAAATGTTAGAAAAAAATATGTTTTGAAATAAATCATTAAAAACATTTATTATAAAATTTGGTTTAGTTTGTTGTTACAAAAGTTTATATTTTTAAATGTGTCATAACTGTTAATATTAAATAAAGTAAATAACAAAAAGAAATCAATATAAAAAAATTGCATCAAGTTTTTTTCCAGTATTATAAAATATTATTAATATTTTGAGTCTAAAATTATTACAGTTCTATTGTTTGTTACTGATTTTTATCATTAATTTCAATATCAATACTAATATTTTCACTTAAATTGTAGTCTGTGATTTCACTATAAAGTGCAAATAAAACAGTCTGAGATAAAAATGGTGTGTATTCATTTAATCTTTTAATTTCATAATTACTCCATACTTGACCAAATGGATTTAATAAATTAATATAATTATTATATTGTATTACTGATGATTTTGGAGATAAGTTATTTTACAAGGACCATTCCTGTCCTTGTAAAATAACAATATCCTTACTTAAATTTTCAATTTTAATATATAATAACCACCAATGTAATGACATTTTTTTACCCATATAAAATGACATCGCTGTAATTCTGATATTATCTTTCATAAATCTGTGTACTGTGTGGTATTTAACCAAGGTGAATATTTTCTTCTCCATTCATATAATTTTAATTTTGGTACAATACTTATCATTTAATTATTCATAAATAATTTATGAAATAGTATAAGTTTAATTGTATAATAATTTGTCGACTTATAAGGTATAATGTCATTATAAGATATATTATCTAAACCATTTGATGAAAACATTAGATTTGTTTTGCTAAGTTTATTTGTATCAAAGTCCGTTTGTATTTTTATATATGGTACATCTTGTTCATCAATTAACACCTGATAATATAATTCTGTTTTAGGTTTTTTATCTTTATCATTTTTGTTAAATATTATAGCTCTCCAAGGACATAATTACTCCTCTATATGCAAATGACTTATTTATAAAACACTGTCCTGATGAATATTTACTGTTAGCTCTATTTAATACCATTTCACAGATTTCCTCAAGACGAAGATAATTTCTTATGATTTAATGATTTTATTTAAATGAAATGGTTTTACTATTGACCATGAATTCTGTAGAAATTTAATCATAATACTTTCATTACAGCAGTACTTCAAAATAATTATTATACATGTGTTAAAATATTTTAAAAAATATATATACATGCAATGTAATTTGTATGAAAAAAATAATAATATTTTTATATTTAAAAAATATTAAAATATTGAAGAAAGATTATTCCTACATAAAAATAAAGTAAATAAATGTTATTAAAAAAAAAAAAAACTGGCAATAAACTATCCAACTACATGCAATAAAAATGTTGTTTACATTAACTACCAAACATAAATAAAAAAAAGCATTGTTGCCAACTAACTGAAATAAAAAAGTTCTAAAAAACCTTTTCATATAGAAAATAATTTTTTTGTTAAATTTATTTTTTAAATTAGATTAGAAAAAATGTGAAAGATATTTTTTCATTATTTGCAAACTGCAGTCTACTCCTAATTCTGCAAGGAATATATTTGTAATAGAAGTAATAATATATAAGACTTTCTGCTAATTGTAAATAACCTCTGAATGTTATTTATTGTTAATATTAAATGAAAGTAAAATTTTCAAAGATGTCAAACTATAGGTTAATAAGTTAGAAAGTTGTTAATCTGATAAATTCTTGAAGTCAAAATTTATATATTCCTTAAACCACAGACTACTGCCAAATTACAGTTTCTAGATCTTAGATGATCCTCTGAAGTAATACCTTACGGTAGTTCCGGAGGTTAAACAGAAAAAGAGAGAGAGAGATGTTAAATGAATTTTGTTGCATATAAAAAAATAACAAGTTACACTTGGGTTAGAACACTGACCTTTTTGGCTGTAAGGTAAAGAAACCTATTTTAATAAAATTGAAAAAGTATTAATTTTTATTGTAGATTGTTTGAAGTCAGTTTTATTTTTTTTTAAATAGTTTATTTTATTGAAGATATATTTTACTCGTATTTAACATGTTCTTTAAGCAAAATTAAATAAAAAAATGTTAATGAGATAATTCCTTAACAATGCTTCTATACTATAAGTCTAAATTCAATTTTATTTAGATATTTTATATATATATATATATAAAAAAAAAAAAAACAATATCCAGTTAAATATAATAAATATCTTATAAAACATCTATATTTTTAACATTTAATCTTAATAAGATTGTACTTTAATTCTTGCTACACAAATCACAAAGATGTGATATTCATAGGTAGGCAAGTGACATTTTTTAAAACAATGCTATCTCTGTTAAAACAGTACTATCTCTGTTTTGCAAGTGTAATTGTCTATGTATGTCAATGTGATGCCTTAAATTTTCATGTTATCTTTGCATTTCATAACAAATGAATGCAAAGTGGCATTTGCTTTATTTCAATTTGCAACTATTATTTGAATTTGTGTTTCTTTTAGAATTTGTATGGCATTATGTATGAATGTCATAACCTGTTTTAACAAAACCAGAAGAATAAAGATCAAATCAGATCTAGCAAGCATAACTAATTATCATTCATTAGACTATCATAATAATTATTATCATAATAATCATTATAATTATCATTCGTTTTGACTATTTATTCCACTATCTATCTTCTATTTATTCCACTATCTAGCCTCCGGAACTACCACAAGGTATTACTAAAGAGGATGAATGAATGAATGAGGATGATGTGTATGAAAGTGAATGAAGTGTAGTCTTGTACAATCTATTCCATTATCAGATGTAGCCAACCAAACTCAAAATTTCACAGAATTGATTCACACTTTCATTGAAGTTACACTGTTTACTTAATGTAGTTCACAATATTTGATCATAAGCGATTTCCTCATGTAATTCTATTCTGTCAAAATAAACTCATTCTACAAGATCTATAAAAAATGTAGTTATACCATTTTGTATGGTGAATAGAATTAAAAAGTTGACTAATTGAGTTTTTTGGCAACTGAAAATTTCTTTGATAACTGGTATGTTGGTTTTTCCGGTTAACTGGTTAATCAGTTTTTTTTTTATTTAAACTTACTAATATGAATGATTTTTCTATAGAATGTTATTTAAACGAGGTAGTATTTGAGCAATATATTGGCAATAGAAAGCATTCATTGGCTTGAGCACTAGACTATTAAAAGCTCCTTCATAGTGTACTTAAATAGTAAGAAAAATTTATATACAAATTTCCATCAATTTATCTTCAGTAACTTTTGTTAGGAGTTGATGAATCAATCGGTAAGGCCAAGTTATTTTATAAGTACAGATTAACAAAAAATATTCTAATCATGTGTTGAATAAATATTCACAATTTCAGCTACAATACTCTGTTTTTCAGGATGTGAAAAATTTCAAGCCTGTTCAAATCAAACTCAAAGTCACCTGGATAGAAGAAAAACACTACCACTCTGTCACAGAGATGACAATGTAAGTTAAAATTTTATTATAAAGCAATAATTAACAGTCTTATTTTTTAAATATTTTTGTTTATCATCAGATCAACAATTAAAGTCATTGGTGATTTACTAGTGTAATGTAACTACACTGGTAAATGTGTAGTCTTGAATAAACTCAGGCCAACTATTTCTGAGACTTATGGTTAAATGAAACCCAATCGCCAAAGAACACTGGTATCCACAATCTAGTCTCCAAATCCAAATAAAAGCAATCACTTTTGTTAGGACCTGAGAACTCTCGACTTCAAAATCAGCTGATTTATGATGACGAGTTTACCACTAGACCAATCCTCGGGTTGATCTAAAATCGTGTTTACAAGAAGACAAATTACTTTCATTTTTTTTTTGAAGATTTAATTTTTAATTTATTATGTTGATAATAAATATCCTTTTCAACAGCAATATAAGTAAATTATGAGGAATTTGTGTGGGTATTCCAATCCATCATGATCAGAGATAGTCTCTCAATGGTCATCTACTTTCTATTCTTTCTTCTTTGCTTATCTTTTATTTTTTTTTTTTTGAAGTACAACAAAGAATGGGTTAGCCACTGCCCAGGTTCTACTTATAAAAATAACTGGTAGAATTGGTAAGGAAGAATATTTTATATTTAATGATTTTTTTTTAAATTTATGTAGGCAGTTGCTTTTTTTTATTGAGACTCACTGAGGTGGAAACCCTCATTTTGTTCATATAGAACTATTTAAGAACTCTATTTTCTATTCAAGAGATCAACAAAAAGCTAATTATTAAAATAGGAGCTGAAATGTATACTAGTGGATCTTTGATTGCTTAATTTTTTTTTAAATAAAATTTATATTAATTTTAAAAAAGTAAAAAAAAATAATTTATTTTTTATTTTTTTTACACCAGCTTAGAGTAAAAGAATATTAAGAAATAATAATAAATAAATTATTGAACTGTTAAAAAAAAAAGAACACTGATTCGTAAAGGTAACAGAGGAACAGTAGTGTTTATTACTAATAAAGCAGACTATGATGAACTCATCTGTGACTGACTAAACAATTCTTTCTGAGAATAGAGAAAAAATAAGCAGTAATAATTACTATTATTTGAATGAACAGATGTAGAAAATGTTTAATTTTATTCTGAAGTAAAATTAAATCTTGCTGGAAATTCTGTGCAATTCAATCATTAAAAGTTAAATATGAACATTTAAATATAACATTTAACATTTAAACATAATAAACATTTAAATATGAGAAAAAAAAGAAGATTTTCTAAATTAAAAAAAAAAGTGGATCCTTGTATCAGAGGCATTTCTTTATCAATTGTAATGATTACCAAAATAAGATTTATCTAAAAAATTCCAAATTTTAAATAAAAATGTTTGTATTTTGTGGCTTTCTTACTTTGAGGGTATAATTTAGTAAACATATTTTTTTGTAAAGAAGAGATCCTCAAAAAAAAATTGTTTAAGATAAAATAAAGCATAACTTTTATGACAGTAGTGACATATATATATATATAAGATGGGTGTATATATATTATACACCGATATTAGTAATGATGAAAGAAAGAATAAGTAATCAAATTAAGTTCTATTGTTGCCGATCTCCGTAGCACGAATGGGTAGTGTCTTGGCCTTTCATTCGGAGGTCCCGGGTTCGAATCCAGGTCAGGTGTAGCATTTTCATACTCGCTACAAATCATTCATCTCAAGTCTTGGAAAAAATATCTAATGGTGGTCCTGGAGGTTAAAAAAATGTTCTTATTGTTACTTAACATTTTTGTGCTCTGATTGAATTCCTTCTGTATATTAGTAAGGTTATATAATTTGACATAATACTGCCATCTATTTTAGTTTTTATCAGTTTATGGAAAAGAGAGTAAACTGTTTCCTTTACAAATATGATTTTGAGGACTTGAGATATTTCTGGAAGTAGTCTCCTATAAATTGGAAAGGCTAAGTATTTGCTGTGTTAATTAACCTTGCTAAAGTTAATTAACAAGTATACTCATAAATTGATAGTCAAAGCCCAATAGAATAAACTGTTTCACTAAAGTTAAACAACATAGGATGTAATTTCCCTGAATTCTTTTGGTATTTTTATTAGCAACTAATAACAGCACTGATGCCACATACAACTTATCAAAAAAAACTTCTGGCACAGACAGAAAAAAATCCAGTGAAGCTTTTGGGTTTTAATAATATTAAATTTGTATTACTTCTTGGAAAAAACCAAAAAATATTGTATTGATTAGTTTAATTATGAAACCTCTACACAAAAGTTGCTTTGTAAAGTCTACGTTTACTACGGTTAATAGTGGGCAACACTATAAACTATCCTAATCTATGAAAGCTGTTGGTTGGTAATCTATGTCTGTTGGTTGACTGTCTTTTGAGTTCCTTTCTCTAAGGTTAATTAAGTGTTCACTGCACAGTCTGTACCTGCTGTAAACAGAATGAGACTACCTCTTGCAGGGCTGAAGATTTACAGCACTATGATTGTTTTAGTTTATTATTATAGTACATTCAACTTGATAAAGGAAACGAAAAACCACTTCACTTCTCATTTTTCCTACTAAGCTTGGCCTAGGACTATTGTGTTTTTCAGAATGGCTGCTCAGTTTCTGGAAGTGACATTTGTCCCATCTGAGATCACCTTCAACCATTTGGAATCTAATATTCATGATATATGGCAATAGACCATAGTTGATACAGTAGCGATGGAAAAACAAAACTTGATTGGGGAAACAAGAACTGTTAATGATGTATAACATGGGGATTGTGGGAGCGAAATTTGCCAAACTATTTTGGTTTACCCATAAGAGGAAGATTTGCAAAGATTATGTATGAATGTGAATATGGGAAATTGCATTAAAATTGAAGTAAATTCAAAATTTGGCATGATTTTATTGATTATTGTTGACATGTAGGCATTATTGGTATAAATGAATGTAGCTGATGTTAATTGCTGAATTCTTCAAGATGTGTGGTTAGGTACAGGTTTTTATTAGAATGAAGTAATGAACAAAATACAATTGTTGGAGAGTAATAGATTTAGTATTTTTTTTATATTGTTACAGGTTCAGACTGGAAATGCTGTTAATTCCCTTCTTGGCTTTATTTCTCTTCTTTTTTTTTTGCTTTATGGGGATGAATTTAATTTTTAAATGTAGTTGCAGAAGGTGTTAACTTATCTATAACCAGTTAGCCTTCAGTTTTATTTAAAGCCAGCTTAAATTTTAGGCTGCACTATGTGGCCTAAAATTGTATAATGAGAAATATAATCCCAGTAGGAAAGATAAATACCGTTAAGGCCAATAAGTTAAACAAAAGTTGGTAGGGTATGGTAAGCTTCCCTTGTAAGGGGTGTCTCCCATTTTTGGATTATGAACAGATAAAATCTAAATACAGTTAATACCAATTTATTTCTTCGTAGTATTCAATTTATTTTATTGATAGAAAAATGGTATTACTAACAATAGTCTAATAATATTAAAACACATGAACTTTTACATGAAGATAATTGTCTTCTTACATTCTTTAAATATACTTGTATTTTAAAAAATACATATCAAAAATTGTAAAATTTGAAAAAGGCTTTGTTTTATGCATGCATTTAATACATGAACTATGATTTTATTTAAATTATTCAGTCTAATGACAATCTAAAAGTAAAAATACAGAAATTATGTAGGAATCAAATTTTCATAATATAAATTAAGGAATACAAACAATTAATAAAGTAGAAAATATCAGACTAAATTTTATAAATAGTTGATTTTTGGGATCTGAATTAATTTCTTAGTAAACAGAATTTAATAATCTAAAAGTGACTTAAATCAAATAACTTCTCAAAAATGTTGCAAAATATAAAGATGGGAAGGAAAAAATTCCAATAATCTTATCTATAAATTTATGATTCAATTCCCATTTATCACTAAAACCAAACAGCAATGTTAGATATTATTCCTCTTTGGATAGGATTCTGAGTACTCAAATAATGTAAAAAAAAAAAAACCATATCTTTGAAATATAATATTAAAAATATTTATGTGATGAAATGTTATTACATCAAATCAATAAAACTTCTTAAGCTTTATGGTTAATTAAAATGTACCAAAAATAATAGCTGCCTCCGTAATATAACTAATAGACCAACTAAATGATGTAAATATTAAACAACTCATGTTTGATATTCAGTCTTACTTGCTACTCTTAGAAAAAATAAATGAAACCTTGTGCAGGGGGGGGGAGTCATCATCCAAAAAAAAGAGTTGCTCTATAATAAAATAAATTTTTATAAAGGATTTTTTATGATAAATTACTGGCACACATTAGATGATATCAAGAAGCCGTTTGGCAAGTTAGATATGAGAATCACACAAAGTGTCATCATTCATTGTTAAAAATATAAGTGAGTCTGCTTTAGTAAATGGTTGAAGTAAATAATGCTAGTAAAGGGTTTTTTTTATTATTATTGATTTTGTAAGTATAATTTCACTATCAAATCACTTTTTAAATCATTTTTCATTAATAGTTGTACAAATAAATAAACTAAACTTTATTTTTTTCTAAATAGTAAGATACTAAATAGCATATCTGTAAGAATTTAATTTTGTGTAATTTCTTATTACTGAACAATAAGAAGTAAATTTTAGCTTCATTATGGTCAGGTTAGGTTTGGAGTTCTTAACATGCAACAAAATATATCTTAAAAGAAAAAAAAAGCATTGCAGTGTTTTTCCTTTGCATATAATATTAACATAATATATATATATATATAGTGTATGTTCTGGATAAGCAAAAAAATATCTGGGCATATTTGTTTTATATTGGCTTCTATTTAATATAATAAGCTGTTGGAAAACTTTTCATTGAGTAAAATGAATTTTACTTCAGAGTATGATGAAAATGCATTAAAAATATGGAAGAGTATTATGAAAATTAAAGAAATATATATTTTTTTAAATTCCAGCATCAGTATTTTTGCATTATCAAATAGTCCTCATAACAATCTTTTTGATTATAATAGTTATTTTTTATTTTAATTATAAATTGACTTACAGGAAGTTGAATATTTTGAATTCAAAGTGTTATTTGGGTCACCTTATGTCATTATACAAACTCAATTTGATGAAATTTAAAAAGCTATCTACCTAATCTTTTAATAGGATTAAATAAAACTTCTTGAACTTTTTCTTTAGATTCATAACTTAAGAATTCTATTAAGTACCTACAAGGTACATTTACACTGCATGATTTATTAATACAAATTTTAACCGTAATTCAGTAAATTTTAATACTAAATTTATAGTCAGTATTAATGATTTGTTTATCAATACTTGTATGCATGTGTTTATGATAATACAGAGATTTAATATAACGAAGTAAATAACTTAATTATTGTCTGCTATTACAATATATCAGAATCATTACATGATTATGAGTACTTCTGTTTCAACAGATTGGTTGGTTTATAATTATATATGATGTATAAACAGTTTTGTACTATGTAATATGCTAAGCTGTTTACTACTAGTAATAATTACTTCTTAGTAACCTCTGATATTAATTACATTATCAATTAAAAATAAATAGTTTAAAAGCGGTGAACCAAGCTTTATTTGGGTTCAATGTGTTGTTCCATCAGCTGATAACATTCTTTTGAAAAAACCAAATAGGAATATAGTTTAATTTTAAATTCTGTTCTTTATAATCTTCAAAATCTTAATCATAAATTAAATGATAAAAACCATTTTTTGGCTAGAGAAAAGTAGAGCCTTTAGTTGCTCTGACTATCAAAAGTGTAAAATTGGTGATCAGGATAAGACATTGGCTCCTCATATAGTATGCACTAATTTTTCTGTATATTTAAGATGGCTGAAAGGTACATGGAAGGTATACCTGTGGTTTGGCGTGAACCAAAGGATTATGTAACCGATTGTTACTTTTGTGTAACAAGTGGGTCTGGAATTTCTAAAAAATCTAAACATACTGTAAAATATCCTTCATTGCAATTTGCAATCAGGCCTGCACCTTACAGTGAAATTATTCCAGTTCCTGAGCCACCTTATAATGTATGTTTCGAAAGCAACGATGAAGAATCAGGCAGTACTGAAGAAGACAACAACAATTTTTGTTTTGTTTCTGAAGACAACAATTATTTATTATTGTTTTTTTTTTTAATTTTGTTGCAGTGCAACAATACAATGTAATGTTGCTGTCAACGTTTTTATTAGTGCAACTTAACATAATTGTTCTATGTTTGAACTTTATTAAGTATTTATACCTTTTCAAAAGATATTATGTTAATAATTGACTACATTCATTAATAATTTAACTAAATTTTTATGATTTTTCTGCATAACAACATTGTTTATAACATTCAGGTCAACATTATAAAATCATTTAATTATGTTTGCTTGTTTTAAATGAAAGGATATCCGCAAGAGAAGCTCAGAGAAGAATTACTTTTAACTAAATTAAAATCAATAACAGTAGTAAAAACCAAAGCTATTATCAAAGCTAGTAAGGCTGGTCTCAAAGCTGATAACAAGTTGGTCTCAGTGCTGGTATCCATACACCTCCTGTGAAAACTGGTGCCAAAACCAATACCACAGACTCCGAGTCACATAAAAAATGTGATGAAAGAATTACTAGATTAAAATCAGCATTATTGTATCAGAAAACGAGAAGTAGGGAATTACAAAAGGCTATCTTACAAGATAAAAAACAAATCAAAGAACTAACTAAGCAGACAAGAATGTTCAATTTGGCACACAATTTCATAGAAGTTGTAGATGAGTGATATTCTCTAAGAAAGGAAACTGAATCTCTTAAAAAGAATATAAAATCACTACAGGAGAAGAGAAATTCTATGAAGCTCTAAAAAGATGTAAAAAAAAAAAATTGAGATGGAATCTGAATGGCTACAAAAATCATTTAAAACAAAGGTTAACAAATGACACTTATTACAACTGAAAGAGTAGATTAAAAACAAGATTTGAAGCTTATTTTGAAAATCAAGCCAAACCAGTTGAAGTAAAAGTTAAAATTTTACTGATTTAAAGACATGGAATAAAAAATGAAAAAATTATGATATTCCACTAACTAAAAGAGAAGACTTCCTTGAAATATAATATATTTTAGACTGGATCTAGATAATAAAAGTTGTATGACAATTAGTTCCATTCGACAGTTTCATCGTAAGCATAGAGCTGCAATATGAAGTGCCAGATCAATGTCTAGCCTGGACTGTGAAAGTCTTTCTTCTCAAAAGAAACTTAAAAGACAATTTCAGAATGGAGAAAACTATTTTCAAGTGAAAAATATTTCAAAGAGCTAGTTTGTATCCGAGAAAGTAAAAACACAGAAAAGCTAAGACGGCCAAATATCAGCAGTTCAAAAAGTCAAATACTGCAAAACAAATTCCAAAAGAAGCTCCAAGACAACAAGTTCCAGAACCAATAGTTTTACCAACATTCTCTCTTGGAGCAATCTTTGTAATGAGTAATGATGGGAAAACCTTCACGACTCTCTCTCTCTCATGTGTATCTGTCTTCAGACAGGTATCAGCTGGACTTACTCCATTTCACTCGGTCCTGAGCTTCCTCTTTCAATTGTTGGTATGCCCTTCCTTCGTTTACATTGGTCCCACCCGGAGATCTGATTGTGGGCATATTACTTCGGAATATTTCTTCTCAGGACCCTCCATGTTAAGAATCAGTCCAGTCAGACTAGGGATACCTCAAGGGGTCTTTAATGCCGTGGTTTCCCGTTGCCTTCCACATCCTATGCCGTTGACCATTGCAGGTTTATCCGCCTTTAGAGGTGGTTTCCCAACTCTAGGACAATAGGGAGCCCTAGCCCTCTACCTGCTCATCCACCCTCCAAGGAGGCTGTTGGCACTTGATAGAGGGGGGATCACTTATATTGGTGGTCACTCAGTCGCCATTTCCTTGTTAGTAACAGGTGATACCACATGAAGGTAAGGTTGACATTTGAATAGGAGAGGCTATCCCTTAACGTCACAACTATAACAATATAAAAAAATATATATCAATAGTTCAATAAGGTCAAACAGTCCATATTTCAGAACAATCTCTGCGACTGGTCTCAATAAAACAAATATAATTTAAACACCAATTTCACCAAAACATAGACCATTAATAACAAGAATGGAAGGAGTTTGTATGTTTATGTAAACTAGTAAAGTTATATTTTTTTAAATATATTTTATAGCTAAAAATAATTTATTTTTTTGGTAAACAATCTAATATAATTTATAAAGATTAAATCTAATTTGTTTTATCAAACAGCTTTAACTTCTGATTTTATATTTACAATTACTTTTAAAAATTCCCTTACATTTACTATTTATAAATAGTATAATAAAAATATTGTTATTATTCATAAATGTATAAATAAAAAAAACCCCTTTAGAAACTATTTTTAAAAATAGGGCAGGATCAACTTATACGTAAATATATTTATATTATAAAACTGGATTTATATAATATGCAACTATAAAAAAGTGTATAAAGAATTAAATGGCTCTGCATTCGACAATCAGTCAAAAAAATAAATGTATAGTTTGATGATTACAATACATTAAAATTATTTCTAACCATTGTAATTCAAAACATATAAAAAATATATATTGCACTTTAATGCACATGTTTGATACATATGAGAATATGTTTTATACGTTGGAGAAACTTCAGAACTTTCACGATCCATGGAGATCCCATCGGTAAGCTTGCAATCATTATTATCAATGCTTTTAAATGATTTTATTAAAAGTCAAAATGAAATGAAAGAACAACTTCGAAATGAAATGTCAGCTCAAAACGAACAACTTTTAAATGAAATTACGGCTCAGTACGAACAAAATAGAAACGATCTTATTAACCATTTGAAGAGTGAATTAGGGAAAATAAAAGAAGTCTTCAAAGAATTTAATAATTCTGTGACACATGAAGTTTTAGATCAGTCGACTGTGGTTAAACATGATACCGGAAGTAAAATTACATTGGCATCATCAGGTTTTTCTGAAACAAGCAATAATCAGGAAGATAAATGTACAGAAGGTAATGAAAGTGCGGGATTCGAACCCTGGACCTCCGGATGAAAGGCTGAGACTCTACACTCGGCTATGAAGGCCGGCAATGAAACTGTTGAAGTAGTAAATACGAGTAAAACAAATCGAAGATGAAAAAAGTAATGGTAGTAATAATATTGATGATTTTAATGATTGCAAGACAGTTCAGCAATGGCATGAAGAACAGCAGCAAGGTGGCCAACATATGCACACTGAAGCAGCAGAGTGTTCCCATAGACAAGCTGAATACATGGACATTGAAGGAAAAGGTGAAAATCAACCTGGTCAGCTAGTCATGAGACAAAACCATACTCTCAGCAACAAGTCTGAAGATTTCCATGCTGGACTGGCACCCAAGTGGTTGGGGCCTCTCAACAACAGGAAGAGGCTTAGACAAGATGTCCACGACTTAAATATGACTCCACCGATGAAGATTTGTTCTGCAGAATTGAAGCCATCATCTCAACCTTTGTGGCTAAACAATGGTATGAGGGCTTACATTGTGGCGACAGACCGTCCAGCCTCACCAAGACATGAGTATCACCTTTGGCCGACATAATAGACAATGAGTTAGACACTCAGTGTCTATTATGTCAGTGTCATATAGACACTGACATAATAGACACTGAGACAACTGTGTAATAACTAACACTAATGTTAGTTATTAAGTAGCATTAAGTGTTAGGTTATGTTTTTTTAAATCTATTTTGTCATATTAGTAACAATTGTAAGGAATAATTGTTTGTTAATTTTTTGTAAAGTGTAATTGCCTATGTAAGTTTGTTTTACAGCTTGTAATTGATTGTTTAATCATTTAATTGTTTGTAATTGTTAATTGTAAAAGTATAGTTTTAGTGTGTAAATTTTGTATGATAGGATTGTGTATAAATCTACGCTGTCTGTAAGTTTGTTATAGTTATATAACCTTTGTATGCACATTGAGTGTGTTAAGTAATGGCGCCAAAGGATTTCAATATATATTGGGGGTTATGTGGGGGAGTATTGTTGTAGTACAACAAGGTTTTTAGAGAAATTATTATAACTCCCCAAATATATTAAAGACAATAAAATAAATTTATAACCAATTAAAGTGATAAACATTGTTAAATTATTATGTTAATAATATTTAATAATGGTATTTTGTTGATATTATTTCATTTCTATAATTAATAATATATTTTGTTAATATTATTTCATTTGTATGTTAATAGTATTTAATTCAGTCTTTGTCTAGTGGTCAGATTTCAAACTTACTAGAAGCTTATAGAGAGTACGAGATTCTAGTAGAAACAGTAAAGTTGTATTTTTGTTTGAATTATTATTTTTACTTAAGAATGAATCTTGATTTGGCAATTGACATTTATAAAGTTTAGTTTTGTAATTATTTATACTGTTTAGAGTTAATTATATTTGTAAATAACGAAGATATATGTAATAGAAGCAAATAGAATCTTCTACTTATTTCTAGAAAAAAGCTAACGGTATATAAGAGAGGCGAGCGATTCGTTGGTAGGTTCAGTCGAGTGATGTGTTTCGATGTCGTTATGCTCCGCGGAGTTTAAAATTGTTTTTTGTAGATTTTGTTAAGTGTTGTAAATGTACAAACTTCCATTGGAAGAGGCTTTACAGGAATAAAGCCTCTTTATTTTGTTTGTTTGTTGTTGTGTTAAATAAATTATTGTGAAGAAGTTTGATATCGTGTTGGTTATTTGCGAATCGTCTTCT
>JAAAKQ030016626.1:0-18026 GCA_010016005.3 Zanna intricata
CGTGACGGCAAACTGAACTTTTTTCTCCATGCTCAACATACATCCATACCCCGCTAAAAGAAGTAATAACTTCAAAATACATTTTTTATCAAGTTAATTTTTTAGTCTGTTTTAACCAGATTTGCTGTTTTGCATTTGTTTAAGTTGTTATGTTTATTTTATAACTTTAACTACAAAAATATCTAATAACATATGATTGGTAATTCATTATTACTCTCCTTTGACACCCACTTCATTACTTTTGTTTATTCAGATCTATTTTCAAATTGAATTTCTCTGTTAGCATTGTATGATTTATTACATAACTTCAGTTTTTCCATTTGTTTATTATTATTCATTTCATTTTTTTTTTTTTTTTCATTTTTCCTTCAGTTTGCCTATTTATATATATATATAAAATTAAAAAAAAACTTTCTCTTCTCAAGCTTGGCTTTCATCTTCTATTATCTGGTTCTTTTACAAATATATTATTTTTTTACTTTTAAAACTGATTTTGATTGAAATTGTAAAAAAAGTTTTTTATTCTTCATTATCAGTTCCCAAAATAATTATATTTAACTAATTAGAAGTAGTAAAAAAAAAAAAATTAAAAATAATAATCTTTCTTTTAATTTAAAAATATGTTTATTGTTTTTTGTGTTTCAGACAAAATTACGGAAAAAACGATGTTATTTGTTTTTAATCTGTGCTGTTATATTATTAATATTGATATTATTGATTTATTATGGAATATAAAAAAAAGAAAGAGAAAACATAAATAACATTCTGTCAAATATATATAATGTATAAATATCTTAAAATTGAAACTGAATTATGTTCAGTTATGTCCATTAATGTACTACAGATGTAAGTATGGGTATTGAAATATATTTGTGATGTACAGTGAAAATTATAAAAAAAAAATTAATTGAGCATGAAATATTATTATGAGTATTATACTGTTAACATTAGATATTTGGTTTAATTATTATCTTACTTTATATATCTCTGTAATAATATATTTATAAGTTGTCATTCTGTAAAGTTGAATATTATAGATAATTCATTGTATTTTATATTAAAAAAAAACGTAATTTTCATTGAATTGTATAAAATACGGATTCACATAACATGAGTATATCTTTTCCTTGTTTCTTTCTTCATATTTCATTTAAAGAGCCAGTATGTTTTCCAATTACCCTATTAATTTTGATAATTACTGTAAATTCTGGCACATAACCCTAACTTCTATTTTGGATCGTTATAGCAATCTGTCTTGTAAGTAAAGTTTTAATTATTATGGGAATAATTTAATTTTTATACATTTCATATAATGAAAAGTTATGGTAAGTTCACTTTACATATATAGTAGTACACCTTCCTAAAAGCACATGTGTAATAATAATAGTGCCAATCCAAACCATTTGAACAAATGTAAATGAATGCTTATTTAATTTTACTGTTAGAAAACCAATTCATCAAGTACTGATCAACTATATAGCATTATCAAGGACAGTTTAAGAGGTGTTTTTGTTCAGACTTATTCAGTTAGAATGAACTATCTTTAGACTATATGGTTCTGATACTAGTGTTTAATTTGCATTTTATTTGTTTGTATTTAGGTTAATCTTTTGGTTTTAGGTATTTAGGTTTACCTTTTGTTTTTTAGGTAAATTTTAATTATAAATGAATCTTTTGGTAAAAGTTGTTAGTATATTTTAATAAATTACAAGTACCAGTGAAGTACATTAGATCTAAGCACAATGTAAAGGAGAAAATCTGTTTGTGGAAATAAAACATTAAAAGCAAAATAATTGCTTTTTTCAGTTTATGTAACAATAACAACATACTTTTTACTAATTAATACTTTGGGACTAAGTAAAATGCATATAAGTACAGAATTATTATGGTGAATATAATCAATCACAGGTACAGTAATTCTATTTTTAGTTTTAATGATTTATACTCCGGGATTTATGTAATAATTTTTTATTCTGAAGAGTCCTGTCCAGAACCAATTGAACCAAAATAACAAGTTATTTTTCAATGTAGCTGTTAGAGGACTCTCTAACAGCTGAATTTTTGAAATGGTCGTAACCAAATATCATAGGAGATCTAAAAATAGTTTTTGAAGAAATATGGAAAATAGAAAAGATCCAAGAAGACTGGAAAGTGGTTCTAATACATCTGCTCTACAAGAAAGGTGATAAACAAGATGTCAATAACTACAGGAAATAAGTGAATTCCAGGATGTATTCAGAAAGGGCAGATCCTGCTCAGAACAAATATTCCTCCTAAACTCAATAATACGGCACAGAATGCTGAACTGTAAAGACTTATTTGTTGTATTTGTCAATTTTAAAAAAGCATTTGACTCTGTTGTTAAAGAAACTCTAGTCTAAATAATTGAAGAATTTGGTGTTGCAAGTTGAAAAGGCGGAATTCATATTTGTGCAGAACCACAGCACTATTGCTTTAGACAGAGATGGAGATATAATACAGCAGCACAGTCTGGGCTTAATCCTATTGAACAAAGTGACATGCTTGTCAGTCCATTCTAAACAAGAAATGTTGTCTGTTTAAAATAGGTTACTGTATTTTTTGGAACCTGTAATATTTTCTATATTTATTTACTAATTAATCAAAATCTACCTCAATGCAGTTCTTAACCAGTTTTGTCTGCAGTTTCCATAGAACTATCATCTCTGATAGGCCAACAACCCTCGATTTCTGAGCTTGACTCAGTTTCACTTCACCAGGATTAATTTCCAATTTATTTTCACTACCTGATGTCTCATAATACTCCATCTCTATATTTATAATTAACATCTTCCATTAACGCATCTGTTTTTCAATATGAATCCATTATTTCCTGAACTTTTGACACTGATCTTTTCCAGTCTTATCTTAGTTGACAAAATTGCATCTAATATAATGGCTCTTTTATCTATTTAGCCTCGGGAACTACCATTAAGATATTATTTCAGAGAATGAATGAGGATGATGTGTATGAGTGTAGTCTTGTACAATCTTGCAAAGTGTAGTGTTGTAGTCTTGCAAATGGGACATATTATGGTTGTGAGGTTTTTTTTTTTTTAATTAGATTCTAAATAAATTCAATTGGGTTAAAATTTGGATGGTAAAATGGCAAACTAAGCACTGTAATTCCTTTGTTATTTAGTATATTGTCTAATTCATTTTGTGGTTCTGGGTGATGTTTGACAATTTCTAAAAGTTATTTTTTTGTTAGATGTGGGTCATAGTTAACTTTTTTTGGAACCATTCTTGAATATCCTTTTTCAGTGAATTGGTTGACAGAGGTTTATTTTTTTGTTTATTATGGTAAGGTGCGTTGTTGATGATTAAAATACAATTTGTCAGTAGTCGTGGGATAACTTGCTTTTCAATATGCTTCAAAAAAATTTTAATTTTTCATCTCTGTGATAATCTTCTGTTTTACTCTTGAAATCGTACATTAAAAATGATTACGTTTAAGTAAAAAGTGTTGTAATTTCCATTGCAAAGAACAGAAAATATTTTTTTTATTAGTAGTATAACACATCTACAAATTACATAATGCTTATAACTACACTCCTATTTTTAAATTTTAACCCATGAATTTATTACTCACTTGCCTCTGTTCATATATCATTGCTTAATTCAAAACAATTGATTTAAGAAGTTTATACTTCATTTACTTGTATATATATTTTTTAGTACAATATATTATCATCCTGCTTGTTTTTTTAAAGTAATTGACTAAGATAACAATTGCTTTTAATACAAAACAACAGAGAAAGAGATAAAATTCATTATTTTTACAAAATAGCCGTAATTAAGCAGAAGAAAAACTGATGTTTTATTATTAAACATTGAAATTAGAATGACATCAGTTAATTCATTAATATAAATAAAGCCTAAAAATAATATAATGTTATGTAACACTATTATGATGTGCGTCTGCATCCATACACACAGAGAATAATGTTTAAAACAGCAATCTAATCTTAGATTAAATTACTTTACTAGTACCACTGAGACATGACTGTACACAGCAGTTTGTAACCTCTCCGAATTTGCACACCTTGTTGCTAGTAAAGCAAAATTAGCTAACATAATGTTTGTCATTCACAAACCATGTAAAAAGCTATATTCATGGGAGAAAATTCTAAACCCTTTTAAATAAAAATGGGCAATAGGCAGGGTGACAGTTGATCACCTTTTTCCTTTAATCATACGTTGGGGGGAAAAAAGATCTTGGACTGAAAAATTAAAAGAATGCAAAATTTTACCAATAAAATTGGGGAGGAAGAATAAATCTATTGAAGTAAACTGCCTAGCATTTGCAGACGATCTTGCCATACTTACTGAAATTCTAACAGATACGGCAAACAGATTAACGTTTTATAAAAATATAGTGAGGACAGCCGGTTTAAGAGTTTCTGTAGAAAAAACTAAATTCACATTGATCGTTAAGAGTGCACCAAGATTTTTGTTAACAAATATCAGTCTTTTAGAAAATATTAAAAAATTTAAATATCTAGGAGAGACACTCCAAGAAAATGGGTTAGAAAAATCTGCCATAGATGATAGGATTCATAGAATAATGTATGGTCTGACTAAGAACATCTGTAACAAAAAAATGTAAAAATAATTCATTATAACACAATGAAAAACAAAATGTTTATATGATACTAAATATCTATCATTTAATTATAAATTAGAATTGTTAAGAGAAGAATTATTAGGAAAATATTACTAAAAAACCAATGAAGGCTGGAAAATAAGAAGCAATGATGAAGTATATAAAAACATAGAAAAAATTTTGGAAACTATGAGAAAAAGAAAATTGATTTTCTTTGAGCACTTACATAGAATGAATGACAACAGGTTAATGAAACTGAACTTCATGCACCTTTGAGACTGGAGTTAATAAAAAGTTGAATACAAGAAATAAAAAAAAAAATCTAAAACAAACAACATAAAAGAGGATGAAATAACAAAAAAAAGATGTGTTTCATAGGAAAATGCAAAAATAGCAAGATTCCAAGGTAGCAAAGATAAGAGAACTGGAACAGAGTGGTCTGATGAAAGGAAATAATGCATAGCATTATTATAGTTATTACGTGGTCCTTAGGCAGCCGTAACAAACAAGAAGAAAAAAGTGAAACAAGTAAATTTAATAAAAAGTAATCCAATTTTAGTTAAAAAATAATTAGTATTAAATTTATTATAACAATTAAATTATAAAAGTACTTCCATTTGTATTTTGATGTGGATGTTATTCTGAGTGTTTCTGTTAAAAGAAATAGTAGCTATTTGATTGTTTTTTTTTTTTTTAATAAATAAAAACATTTTTATTACTAAATATTTTAAACTGTGCATACAATATTTATTTAAACTGATGTAACATTTTACCATGAATTTATTTAACATGTTTAATAGTGATAGCCTTTCAGTAAATATTTATTTTGATGCTGAAAAATTATTTATGACATTAAAGGGCCTAAAGGACAAGGGGTACAAGTACTAAAAACCACTTTTCAAGAAAATCAACTTTATTGTTTCGTGGAAAAATTTAATTCCAGGTAAGAACAGAGAGTGAAAATGATATAATGTTTACATAGAAAGGTTTTTAAAATTAGATAATTGTTCTGTATTTGAATATAACTTATATTTGTCTTTTATCAGCTGTTTTATAATAAGAAATTATACTTGTACCGCTTGTCCTGCAAATGAAAAAGAAACTGCAATGAAGCTAATAGGTTACAAGTAAAATCAAGTATTACATCTTTACATAAACAAGTAAATTAAGTAAAAACTCAAATAGCATCACTAATCTTATGCATTGCTGCAATTTAGACAAAGTTAGTGTCAAAAATGACTGTTTCAGGTTCTTCCTCCAGTTCTGTTGAAATGTCAGTCTCGGCAGTCTTCTGTTGTTCAGTTCTTCATTGTGAGATTTGCCATCTAGTTTGTACTACTACTACTTGTACATTATCATCCATGAAGTGACTTGTGAAAGTTGTGGTATAGGAGGTATAAACATCAAAAGGTGTATCAGGTTTTCGTACTTTGCACCTTTGATTTTTTGTCCATTTTACGGGTCAGAGAGGGCATTTCATTAGGACTTCATGTCGCACTTTAAAAATTACATGTCTTCGTTGAATGATCTTTTGTAGAAAAGCATCCATGGTTAATTGGATGGTTGACCAGCATGATGGTCGATTCTTTTGTATTGCTTTCATTGCATTTTTCATATTCCAACAGTTAATTCAACACAAGATGTTGTACCTCATCAAAGGTAATCATGTCTTTCTCTCTCGTATGTCACAAGGAATTTTCTATTACGTTTGGCAATAATCTGTGCTTAGTATTCTGGATTGAAGAAAAATCTTCCTTCATTTTAATTGCTTTTCAATAGCAGTGAAATCATGGTCACAATAATTATAAGAAAGCCCTGGTATGAGGATCTTATGGTCTTTAGTATCTATACTGCCTTCTTAACACCATATATCCAAAATTTGACAATAAATTGGCTCTTATTTTGCCCCTCCCCACAATTATCACTGAAAGCTATTAGGGGTGTAATTTAGGAAGCAATGAGTTAATTTATTTCAACCAGCAAGATATGATTTCCTCACAGCCTTCAGTTTGACCCTCGTGCTATAAAAACATAAATGCATTTTCTCTAGCAAGGTTGTGTACACATATGGTTGTATGTCAGAGCTGCCTGGAATAGTATATTCTGGAGCGTGTTAAAACCAGTGTTGACAGCATTTTTTGAAGGCCAAAACATATTGTGATATGGGTAGAATGAGTTGTACATTGATTTTTAGCCTGTGTCATAGCAAATGTAGTACTCTCTATGCAGATTGAGTTCTTTTTCCTTAATAGAGCGTTTTTTGCATCAATAGAGCAAATTAATAGAGCAATTTTGTGATCCATGCATGTTTCATAGGGTTTTGTAGTTTATCACTTATATTACATATGTCACTATGGGCTTTGTGAAAACTAAGATTGACTTTACCTTTAACAAAATTCCTGATACAAATCATAAAGTTTTCCAAGGTTTCTGTTTGGGGCTTGTAGCCTGGAATAGTGACCACGATAACGTGGTAACAGTGAAATATGTTCCTTAAACAAATCCACCTTTTCCTGAGTAGTTTTATTTCCATGAGCTTTGTGGCCTTGTTTGTCTTGAGATGAAATACCAGCTTTCGGACTTTTTTTCCTTAATTACAACTTTAGTGATACACTTGTTTGAGATATCCAGAGTTTTTAAAACAAAATTCTTTACATACCCTTGTTTCTGCTAGCTAATATTTCTAGCTAGAGATTTACCACTAGTTGCATTTTCCTTTTTCTTACTTGGGTCAAGTTTTCTGTTCTCATGTGCCTTACTTTATGAATCTGTACATGCTTTGCTATGTTTTGTGCATTTGATGCCCTATTGATTTATACAATCTAAAGATGCATTCTTCTCGTTTTTCTCCCTGGATGTTCAGGTCTCTTTGAAAGTAGAGCCTGTGCAACATTTTGTTCTCTATTCCATGTAAAATGTACATTTATTACAAACTTGAATTGTTTGAAAATACTTAAAACTAACAAGTGAAGGAATTGATACTACCTACCCAGAATAGGTTAATTGAGTTTGACAGACAAAAGAACAGTAAATAACATAACACTAATGAAATAAGAACATAAAGTAAATAACAGTAAAATAAATCAAAACAGTAAGAAAATAAAACAACTAGCAAACCAAACATAAAAAAAAAAAAAAAATAGGAAAAACTCAGGCGGACCCCTAAATCTCTTTGGCAATTCTCTCTTTTGCCAAGTAAATGATAAAATTTTCTACTATCATCCATTCAGCCTGACTCATCCAGTTAACATGGAGATTAAGTGCAGTAATATCCAGCCGACAAATCATCTCCGTGCACACCAATTCATACTTTGGACATTGCTAAAAGACATGGTACGCGTTGTCCAGTTTTCTACGCTGCAAATACATGCCCGTGTCTACCCAGCTGAACTTGCAAAGTCTGTCCTGAAAAGTACCATGGCCAGAAAGAACTGTTATATTATTAGGGTGTACTCAAGAGATGTCCTGTAAAGCTTACTGGATAAGGGATACAAGTGATTTATATACCTTGTTCTCATCAAAATATCTGATTCAGTAAATGGTTTTTCTATTTGTTACTAAATCTCAACACCAGACAGCAAAAGAGTTACATCTTGTTTCCACAACAGTTTTAATGCTGTTGGCTACTATTTCTGCATATAACCCTTATTTACAAAAAAAAGTTACTTGTACCCTTTGTCCTTTAAGTCAACCATTTAAAGTTCTGGAACATTATAAACAATAAAAAATTAGGTGTCCACTTATCTCTTCACTGAGATGTACAATACAGCTCGTCTGATTTTGATATGCTTTTGTGGTAATTTGCTTATTTTTATAAAGATATGTTAAATAGTATAGTTATTCATAAGATAACTTGTTTATATATAAAATAAAAAATAACCACTTTAAAAAATCTGATTTATGTTTCTTGTGAATAAAAATAACAGAAAAATATCTTGAAATTAAAATAATTACTCTTTTATCATATAAACACTGCAGTAAAAAAAATTAAAAATGTTTAAAAACGTAAAATGCTAAAAGAAAGCGAGTGTTAATATTAAAATGTTTATTTGTGAGTGCAACAAATCGCTATAGGTAACTTTACCTGTATGTATCAATAAAAGATTTTATTATATTAAAAAAAAAAATGTTTTGTATAAGCTTATTTTCAAATTATATTTTTTCCAAAGTCAATGAGTTTCCAAAGTCAAAGACAAGGACTCAAAGATTTGAGTCCTTGTAAAGGCAGTTGCTTTTGTATGGATTTGAATACTAAACTGTGGATACCGGTATTTTTTGGTGTTGGGTTTCAGTTAACCACACATCTCAGGAAGAGTCAACCGAGTTTGTTCAGGACTACATATTTTTACCTGTACATTTACACTTACATTTGCAGCTGCAAACTGGTAGCAGTAATTGCATTTGCCTATACACCCATCCAAAACTGACAGCAACTTGTAAAAACTGGTTGAAATAAAATAAATAATATATTTTATCATTTATAATTAATCGTATATCAAATTACTTGAAAATTTAATTGCTACACATTTGCTAAAAAACAGGTTTAGTTTTTTTGCATAATTCATCTAAAATTTAAGGCTCCATTTCAATGAATCCCAATAAAGAAGCACCTGTTGTAGCAACTGACACAAATCCTTTGATGCATTTCCAAGGTAGATAAAGAAAAACAGGAGGATAGAGTAAGGAAACAATTCAACCCAAAAAGGAGACTGTTTCTAGTCTGGTAGTTTCAGACAAGCCCATTACCATTGGATTTGTTATTAAATATATTCAGGTATTGTTGTAATTCGAAGTCCTGGTTGCAGGCATGCAATTTTTCATATACTACAAAACTTCTATATTACTTTCCAAAGCACAAATGTGAAACTTATTTTGATGAATTGATTTGTCTACAAAAATGTTTAATTTTGCTTTAAATACTCAATTGTTTTTTTTTTAAATTATTAATATTTTTCTTAATGTCAAAATTGCTGTGAATCTCTCCAAGATGATTGTGTGTTATTTTGAAAACTTAATTTTTTTTAATAAAAAAAAAGTTTTATTTTTTATATTTTAATGATATTGGGTTTATTCATACTCTCTGTTGGATACTTTCTCATTTGCTGAATTATAAAATAAGTCAGTAGTACCCTTTTTAAATATTTTTTATAAATAACAATTTAAAATGAAATCATGCACTACATGATTTCAGATTACAATACACGAAAAAAAGAATTTTAAGTCATTGAAAATTCACTAAATTCCCTGATTTTGTCTTAATAAAGAAGAAAGATAGGATTCATTAAAATAGTGATAATATAAATTGTTTTAATCCAGTGTTAATGTAACTGCTAGTTATGGAACCATTATCAGCAGGTTTTGATGTATTATTCTCCTGGATTTGAATAAATATAAAGTATTTCCTTTATACTAGTGAAGAATTTATTTATATTTTGATAAAAATTTAAGACTTTAAGGTTCATTAAACGTATTAAATCTGTAATTATTATTAAATACAATACACCAAACATATTTAATTTATGAATAAATAACTAGTGTGAAAATTCAAAATTTTAAATGGCGCCTTATTGATGTTGTGGTAAAATTTAATATTTAATTACCAATATGGTGGAGTGATGGCATTTTTGTCTTCCAATGGAAAGCCTTCTGGGTGGGTTTAAATCCTTGAATACTTTATATTTTTCATACTTTACAAAGTTGATCCTCATCATCTTCTTTCATAACTAACAGATAAGCCAGTTGTCACTTAAGAAAATAAATAATAAAAAAGCTTTTTTTTTTACCTTCTAATAGTTTAGAAGTTAAATTATTTATTTAGTATTTGTATTTACATACAGAAGATAGGTGAAAAATAGATATTTATAAATATATATCTGTAAAATACTGGTCTCTACTTTGTTTTCTCTTTGGTCACAGATAACAAATTTTGATAAAAGATATTGAATATCTGTATTAATTTTATTCAATAAAATATGTTAATAAAAGTTTAAGCAGACTTTTAATGTATGTTTTATTGCAATTGGATCATGTAGTGTCCAATAGATCATGGAATAAAAATCACAGATTATCATTACACAGTTAGATATATTTTATTGTAAGGCTCTGTTATGTTATTTGAATCCACCTTTAGCATGTGTTTATGGTTTTGTGTTGTTTTTTTTTTTTAATATATCCATCCAATGAACTTATAAGTCTAAAAAGAGATCATAGTATGTATGTGAAAGCTAGTTTGAGCAATGTCAAAACTGTTTCAACAAGAATTTATATGTATATAAGTTTACTTTGTATGGATTGCTGATAGGTTAATTATTGATAAATGGTGCTACTGTATCATAAAATTTTTAGAATTATCAAAATTTAAATGTCTTGTAGGTATTTATTCGGGCAGTTAACTATTTCTGGTAAATTGTTTTCAAATGTATATATATTTAATAGTTTTGATTTAATTTTTCTGTAGAAAAGAACTGAGCAAACATTACTTTCTTAAAACAGTAAAATATCCTGTATGAATTTTTATTAATAAAAATGATGTAACATATAAAGTTAATTTATAAATGCAGATTTCAGATTAGAAATTTCAGATCAGAAATCTTAATAATTATCAAGATTATCTTTTTTTTTTATTCACAACTTGTCTTGGATCAATTATTTATCCTTTAGTTATTCAATGTAATTTTCATTTTCTTAAATACTTCAATAAAATGTTTTGCAAAGAGTGAAAAGAATACTTAAAAATGTAATTTTTATCCCAGTAGTAAATCATTGGTCTTAGAGAATGAATACCTTGGATTGAAGACAGCTTTTAAAAGATGAACATTATCAAAAAATGAAGCTGTCAGCCCAATTAAAGATTCTACTTTTGTTATCAACATTTCTAATATTAGCTTTTATATTATTCACTTTGCATTATAAAACTAAAAGGAAAATGTAATTAAAACATGATCAGACAATTATACGTTGATAAGTTATATATGTTACTTTAAAATTTGAATTTAACAGATTAGGTTCCAAATCTCTAAACATTTGAACGATTTGAATTAAAGATATGTAACCATATCTATAATGTAAACAGACATAATGTAAACATATTTTACATTAAGATGTTAGAATCTGATTAATTTACTTAGAATTTTTTAAAATATGTAGGTTGTAAATTTTTAAGCATCATTAAATTGTAAAAATTACTATAGGTGCTATGTTAGATTTTTCTGAAATATACAGCTGTGATTGATTTATTTAAAAGGAATGAAATTTAATTGACATATTCATTTTATAAGATTGGTAATTTGTTATATTTACTGTAAAATATATTAAAAACTAATATTTATTAAACAGCATAACTATTTGCAGTTCTTTTTTCCACTCATTTATATTTATTTTTATTTGTTAAAAGGTTGAAAAATATCTTAATTGTGATGTATTTTAATGTAAGTAGTATGTTAATAATAAGTTTAAACTGGTATATTTTATCGATTTTTTTTTACACTGAACTTCTGTCAAGAAAGTTTAATGGCGATTTTCTTTATAAGTAAAGCAAAACATTGCATGTATTACTATAACATGTATACTCATATGTTGTATTCTGTACGTATATTTCATGCAATAATAGAGAGTTAATGGAATTTAGTATTTATCTTTAACAAGCTATTATGAAATAATTTTACTTGTATTTTGATATCTTGCAGTTTGAATTTTTTTTACAGTTTATTTTATAAAAGACAGATTTTCATATGTCTATAAATCTTTTTTTTCTTCAAATTGAAAATATTGCTAATTTATTTTTACTTTTTGTAGTAATTTATATTTATTGTCACACTGTTAACAATATTTATGTAATTCAAATACTTGCCTTTTTTTTTTAAGATTTCAGTTCTGCATGCAGCTTATAAGGTTGTTAGGATAATGAAAGACTGATAGTGTGGTTATTGAATTAGTTTGATATTTTTTTGTTTTAATTTAATTACACTAAGTTATGATATGGAATATTTAATAAGCAGTAATAATATTATGTTAAAATCTCTTAAAAAAAAAAAAAAAAAAAAAAAGCGAATGAAGCTTAATCTTATAATCAGAAAATACAACAAATATGAAGTTTTAAGTATTAAAATACTACATACTTTTTCAGTTAAAATTATTTTTTTAATACCTTTCCTTTATGCCTTATCTTAAATTTGATGACTGTAGAGTTATACAAATGAAAACCTAGCTGAGTTGTTGATTGATAACTTTATTAAATCATTTCGATTTTTTTATATAATATGTTTGTATAATGTCACAGGCTAACAAATATTAAATAATTCTTCACCATATATCATCACTCTCTGATAGACTCTAAAATTAATTATTTATCACATTAACAAAAATTAATTCAATTCCCAGTTAGCGTAACATGATTATTCAATACTCATTATCACATAATTACTACATGCTCTTCTAAATTTTACACTATTAACTTCATCATTTGCTTCTCTTTGCATACTGTTGAATAATTTAAATTCATTGTAATATAATGATCTTTATGTTACTAATTTTTTTGTTCTTTCAATCCTCAAATCTATTTTATTTCTTAAAGAAAAACTGCTAACACTTTCAACAAATGTGATATCTTTCAATAACTACATAGGAACTTCTCCATTTCTTACTCTAAAAATTAAGCTTAAGAACAATATCCTTTACTAATATCATCCATTATAATGTCCTCAATATTAACACTTTTAATGGAAACGTGTTTTATATAAAGTGAATGAAAACATCTGGTCCGAGAGACTTTGGTTTATATTTAATTGATTTTTTACTAATTTTTTTATGCTAAATTTAAGTACAACTGTTAAAATAATGAAAAATACCAAATTTTTACTATCAAAAGTATTTATTAAAAGTAGAAAATTTTTAAATTATTATTACAAATATATATATTTTATAAGAGCTACTCAAATTTTTTCAACATTAAGTGGTAAGTACTGATTAAAAAAAGTTCAATTACGTTAATTTTACTTGAAAAGTTATTTGTAAATTTTACTTCAAGATTATTTAAAAATACAGAAAAAATTAACAAAGGAAAACAAACTTCAAATTACTTGTCTCAGAAATAAAAAAACTGAAGTTATAAGAAAGTGAAATCTTACCTTAATAATCAAAGCAAAACGTAAAAGTTCAAGTATAATTAGCTTGATTAGCAGATAAGAATTACTTAGCAGTTTTATAAATAACAAAATAACAACATCTAATAAATTTAGAAAATAATACATATTAAAGAACTGTTAAAATATATTTTTACAATCTTGTTTCTATTCTAGAAAATGTCACCTTCTTTTTTTATCTAACATCATGTTGCACTTTTCTTTTCTTTTGCACACTTTCTTACTGCACTCTAAACAAACTGGTTTTTTACACGATGCACATATAAGCAATTTTTCTTTGTTTTATCCATGGGCATGTGACACACATTTTCCATTTCTGCATCTTATTGCTTAGAACCTGTCGGAGATGAGTTTGCAACTGCTGAGCTGGAGGCTGATTTTTTTTTTTTTTACCTCCAGAACAACCGTTAGGTTATATCTTCAGAGGATGAGATGAACAAATTGTAGCGTGTGTGAAAAATGCCATGCCGAACCCGGGACCTCCAGATGAAAAGCCGAGATGCTACGGAGGCCGGCAAGAGGCTGATGATGAGGCTTAAGTTTGTCTTCTCGAAGGGCCTTCTGGATATTGCTATTGGTTCCCTTGGAAGATTGGTGTTCATCAATTTTGTAAGAAGATGAGGGACGATTAGCACGTAATGCAATTCTTTGATGAAGTCAAAACAAGTCTTGTTGGGAATGTCCTTGAAGCTCATATATGTTACAAAAAATTTCACTGTCCCAATACTCAGGAATCCATAGAAAATGGCGAGAGGCCAATGCCTAGTTCTACAGTTTGTAGAGAAGACTGTGCACTTTATGTCTAGAAGATAGACTCTACACTTTGACCTGTTGTAGTACATGATGATTTCCAGCCTTTTCTTTTCTTTTTTGTCCAAAATATTGTGATGCATACTGGATGTTAGAATGACTACTCAATTAATCTTTGGAACGTAGCTCAGAAGAGTTACTTCATGCCTGAAACCATAGAGGGAAGAACCAGGAGCTCGGCTTGAGTTTGGGAGGAATTCCTCTGGAATAGATTTTTTATCTTTTCTCCTTGTACCAATGTACGTTAGTATCCTCTTGAACAGTGTAATAGAGGTAAACTAACTACCTGCCATTATATTTCTCTTGGTTCCCTGGATAAGTCAACATAGACAGAGGACAGATTGTATAGCAATGCTCAGCTGTTTTTTTTCTCCATTGAGACCTACACTTCCCTTTACTAAGTATATGTATGCGTTCAGCATATAGGAAGTTTTGACATCCGCTAAAAATATCACTTTTATGCCATATTATTTAGGCTTCTTCAGCATATCAATTTGAAGCTGCACCTGAAGGTTATCAGCATCTCATAAAGTGTAACTTCAGATGACAGAATATACTCTCTGGCAGTTAGATATGAACCTGAAAAATATTTCTGATATTGCTGCAGTTTTGTCCTTCTTTTTTTGTGCACGTTTCTTCATTATCAACTCTAAATAGGCAGTTACAACTAATTATTGTTTTTCTGACAGTAGTGAAAAAATGGGACGATTAAATCAGTTTTCAGAGAAGAAGGACAATATTTGCTCATCATTTGACTTTAGAACAGAAGGCACTACCACCAAACCCAAAGAAACATTTATTCCTCTTTATCTGTGTCAGTAGTTACTTTTGTCTGTATTCTTGCCTAGTTTTTATTTTGCATCTAAGTTTTTTTTGTTGGGAATTACTGTTACAGCATCTATTATCTGGTTATCAAATAAACGATTACAAGCATCAGTTTTTTTTTTGTTTGTGTCTAATGCCCTATCAGGGACAAGAATTCCAGGTAAACCTGTTGTAATAATATTTTTTATGCAGGTGTTCTTGCCTTAATAGGAGGTGGAATTGAACTCCATGCATTGGGAGGGATAACTTGAACCCATAATAAGAAATAATCAGGGTGAACTTATAGAATATTGTCTAGACCACAGTTTTCTTCATCTGAGAATTCTGGTTGAGCACAGTGAAGTTTGTCACAATCTAGTCGTAGTAGAACTTCATCATTTTTCGAATGTTCCAGTTAATTGTTCATATATAAGTATCTTTTAATTTTTCACCTATACATTGTATTTTTTTCACACAAATTTCAGTAATTTTTCAATCACATTCATACTATTAATTGGTCTTATTTCTTTGCACTTATTAGTCTCTTTTACTTACTAAATTGTTCTCCTTAAATTTGTTTTCTGAAATTTGCTTGGTAATTTCTATTTTAAGATGAAGATTTAAGACTTTTTTTTTTCTTTCTTATTTTATTTCTTTCTATTACAGAAAATACAACAATTGAGAACATTGATCATGTTTCATCTTAATATTGTTTCATTTACAGTACTCTATAATTATTTTTTATCAAATTAAAAACGTCCAATAAAATCTTCAACTCATTAAATCTCCCATCTACTTTATTGTTCATATTTCATGTAAATGTTCTTCTGTTATGACCTTTAATGAAAAATATCTATTTTTATCTCCCTGCAAAAATATTTCATATATTCATCAATTGACTATTGGTATTTATTATCCCTTTATTTATCTCTGTCACATTGTGTATAAAATAATTATTCAGATTTTCTATCAATTTATTTTATCATTTATAACTATTTTAGAAATTTCCTTTCATCTACTAACATTCTCGAAGTTTTCCATTGCCCTTTTTTAATTATTTGTGTTATCATTTAATCGTTTTTTGAAACACACATTCTTTGATTACTTTAATTCATTTTATACCTATTATCTACTAATTTAAAATTGTTTCAATCATTATCTTCATTAGTAAATTTCACTCTCAAATACATATGTAATTTATACTCCTTATTTTATTTAAATCATTATTCTTCCAAGCTACATTTTTAGTAAATTTATAAAAAAATTTCACTCTTATCTACTAATATTATCTTTTAAAATGCTAACAATTTTTCAGTTATAACATTCAAATCTAAATCATTAATATTATTTGTATTCCAATCAATAGCAGTTATTTTTTTTTTATACAAGTTGGTACTTGTATTAAAAAAACATAAACATTTTTCTGTAATGATTCTTGTATATTCACCTTTAATTGAATCATTATAGTTTCATGATCTGAAATTTTAGTTTTGGTCATAATACTGGTTTCAATGTTTTTACTGTTGTTAGTGATAACAAAATCTATTAATTACTTACTATTACTAGATTAGATATCCTTATATCTGTTATTAGATATACTTGTTTGTTGATTGATTACCTTTTCAAATTTAATTATTTAATAATTGATCGACCTTTATTTATATAAATATTCTTTTTTTAACAAATCAATATTAAAGTCTCCTGCGATGTCTCATTCTTTACACATCACTAAAAAAAAAGGTCATGAAGAAATATTGCATCACTAACAATAGGTGAATGATACATATGCTTCAATGATGATCCAAGTTCACACTGTCACACTCTGTACACAATATCAATTTATTGAGCTCATTAATCCATCTTTTATTAACTTTATGACTCATGCCATTCCTAATATACGTAGCCACTTTACCAGTATGAGATGACAATGAATCAGTGCAACTCTTATAATTGTCAATATTTATGTATAATTTTCTTCAACCATTAGAATGTTTCGCTTTATCATTGATTGAGTTTCTTTTACCAATACTTCTACACTTTAAAATTATTTAATAAAACCTTGCACATAAAAAAATAATCATATCTTTTATCATTGATTTTAATTGCAATTCGTATTCTATGTTCTTTTGAATATCATCAGTTCTCAAATATATCTGACAGTTCTTATCCCATGCAGTAGGATTATATTCTAATTTTAGTTTCAAATTATAATTAATTATCTTTTGCACATAATACATTCTTCCATGTTCTTATTACATTCTAACGCTTTTATGTCCATGTCTTGAATATTTTCCTTATACATTAGAGAGTATACATTTATTTTTTTTTATGGTTAAATCTTCAACATTTGAAACATCAATACAATCCAATATCTATGATGAATTTATACCATCTTTATCCTAAGTTTGTTGTTATTTATAAACCTTGAAAACCTTTTACCTTCAATCTTTATACTGGTATCCTTTCTTTCTTTATCTATTTAGCCTCCGGAACTACGGTAAGGTATTACTTCAGAGGATGAATGAGGATGAAGTGTATGAATGTGAATGAAATGTAGTCTTGTACAATCTAAGGTCGACCACTCGTGAGAAGTGTGGTTAATTGAAACCCAACCACCAAAGAACACCGGTATCCACGATCTAGTATTC
>JAAAKQ030016659.1:0-36190 GCA_010016005.3 Zanna intricata
GTAGGCGTGTTGCCTTTCAAAAACAAATATTTAATGACAGCTCGATACTCGATTTTGTCCATTTTCATAAAAATACTTGCATCAACTCACTCAAACGACGATTACATAACAACTGCACGTCCAAAATGGCTGAAACTTTGGTGAGTAACTGTCAACAGATGAACAACGAAATTTGAGTGCTGCTATCTTCATGTTGAGGTCGGAAACTTTTCAGACCACCCTCGAATATATTAAATGCATATATATTATTACTCATTAAATGTAATTTTATTAGCACATGAAAGATTAATAGATTTATTAATATAAAATGCTAATGGATGAATTTTTTTTTTATACAAAACACTGTCATCATCAATTGGTATAATTAATACAATATTAATAATAAAAGCCACCTCTTACCAACAAAATATAACAAACATTTCTTAAACACTCAACTATTCATGCCATCAGGAGTGATATTTTTTAAAAAAACTAAACTATTTATTACAAATTTTTTAAAATGTTTTATGCAAAAATGAACACATGTTTATAGTTAGGTACTCCTTATTTTGACTTTTAAATATCTCACTACGTTAATGTAACACAATAATAATGTACATATAAAAAACTGTAATATTTCATCTTAAAACAAATCAAGGAGAGAATATAGCACAAAATTAAAAAAAAAAAAAACACTACAAAATTAAACATTATAATATAAACAAGGATTACTAATACTACACTAAAAAAGGCTTTGTAAAACTAAACAAAATCAAAGAAAGTGATATTAATAAAATTATTTAATAGTGATTATAAAAAAAGCAATTATCTAGTGCAGTAAAGATATAATTCTAATAAATGAAAGAATTTCTATATAAATGTAGAAATAAAAGGAAAAATCTTTTTAAGAAAATTAAATACAAACAAATCAGTAAAAACCTAATATAAAGAAACACAACAAAAAATAATTTTTGAAGAAAAATAAATTATCCAACTATCTACTGACACTAATTCCTAAATGCAAAGTGAAGGCATAAAGTAAAACTAAATTTATATGTAAATTTACAAATAAATAAGCAAATAATATGTATATAATAAACAAAACTTACCTGACGAAGCAACTGAATATGTTCCTCTCTTAACTGTGTATAAACTTCTTTTAATTTTTGAAACTTTTCTTCTAATACTTTTGCTTTTTCTGAAACAATTTAAAAAAATATATAAATAGTAACTTCTTAATATTTATATTAAGATCTTAATATAAATCTTAACTGCAGAAGTCATACAGGCTTACATGGAATTATTATAACCAAAGGGCAATGTCTTGCAATGCAAAATTACATTACACACACAGCTTGTGAATAACACAATTGTCAAAGGCCTTGTATGTAGCAGAAACTACAGTAATCAGAGGAAATGACCAAAATTCACGAAATTGAGAAGCAAGGATGGAAAATCCATAGTGAAGTCCTCAGAAACTGACCCTAGATTCAAGCAACCCATAAAGGAATTATTTGAAAACACAGACATTACTGACAAGTTTAGGAAAAAGCGTCTACAATTCTATGGACACTGATGCAGGATGGGTGAAGCTAGACTCACTAAGAAAATTTTCAACAACTAAGTTAAGTCCATTTAGATGAAAGAAACACAAGATGACCTGGAGCAACTGAACATCTCAGAAAAAGAAATCATGGACAGAAGGAAGTTTAGGGATGAAATTAGGGATAAGAAAATTCAACAAGAGTGAAAAAGAGAAACGACAGGAAGAAGATGGACAGAGGAAAGGAAAATAAAGCATAGTGTACGGATGAAGAAGTTTTGGGAGGAAAAGAAAGGAGAAGAAGAAAGTAAACCCATGATTGGCTCAAGTTCACGCACTCTCCTGAAGGGGAATAGTTGGAAATAATAATAAATATTAACATCTATATAGCAAGCTCATAAAACACAATAATTTTGTAAAAATTCATAAGAGGATTAATCTTTAAGTTTTCATGGGGGATGTTTATTTAATTATTAAATATAATATGAGAATCAATTCGGTTTTGAAATTATGGAATATAATGAGAATTTTGAAGCAATATAAAAATGATGATACCGACGTAGAAACAAACTACACATGATTAAACTCATGTGATTATATTAAATCTGGAAGAGAAAATAGTTTTGGCACAATATTCACATTTAAAACGAGTTTCTTAGATCATTACAAATACTTAATAATAAACAGGCAGAGTAAAGGGATAATGTACTATACATGGGGTAATGCTAGACTGAAGTGGATGGAATTCAAGTTTCTTGATTGTTTTATAAATAAAAAGATAAACCACACACTTGAAATTACATTATAATAGAATAAATTAGATGAGCATTTATAATAATGAAAAAATTTCTCTGCAATAAAAACCTTAAATTAGAATTAAAAATAATAATATTATTAAAATGCTTACTAAGACATTATTGTTTTTTCTATGATTCTGTGTAGCGTGGAAGTAAGCTTCCACGCTCTTGATACATCAATGAGGCAATTAGAAGCTTTTGGGATCTGGGTTTATAGAAGTACTGAAGATCAGCTGGGAGACTGTGCAATGAATTCAATAAATTTACAGGTAAAAAGATGGCTGGAAGAAGAATGTCATCTTAGGTGACACGAGAAATGATGTAGCCAGACATTAATTTGACAGTTCTGTGTGGTTTTTGACAAGGTTAAGTTAGCCAATGCTTGTTAAGGGAATGCTACTAAAAGAAGAAAAAAATATCACAATAATTAAATGATCTAGTGTTCAGCAACCAATTACGTTTTGAAGATCGTACAACTTGTAATTTATACCTTTCAAATATTAATTATTGCAGCATATAAAAATTCAACTGAAATTATATTTTAAAAAATAATGAGATCAGAAATGAAGAAAAAAAATTTAAATAATGTTGCACTTTCAACAAAAAAAGAAAACCATGATTTTTTAAATTTTATTCTACAGTTTAATTGATGGTTCATACTTCAAGCCACTAGCTAGAAATTTACAACTTTGATTAATTTACCGATATTAAACAAAAAATACACTCTTCTGAAAATATTAGTGTTTTGCTAAAGTGTTCCACAAACTGCCTCAAGATTTAACTACAAAACGCTAATTTATGCTATATGGATCTCTTAAGTATAAGTAATACTTCTTTCTATATAAATCTTTCCTCGTTTAGGGGCATTTCTTCTTCTTGTTATAATCTGTGAACTGATGATCAGTGAATAGCAAATTACCAGCAAGATAAATAACTTAAGATGTACTTTCACTTTGCAAGATTTGCTTTTTATCCACTTCTATCATTTGTTTAACTATCACAGCATATTTTTTTTCTTACCATTTCAGTCTCAAACAACAGCATTTTACACAGTTTGTTATTGAAATTTTATCATATCTCATTCTTTTCAACACAGGGACAGGGCTTAATATAACACCTCTAAACAAAAAAAAAGGAATTGGGCTTTTTTCCCATGCAACATAGAAAAAACCTTTGGGAATAAAGCTGAATACACATTAAGATTTAATAATTTAAAAAAAATTATAAACACTAATCAAAATATTAAAATGTTAAGAAACAACCTTATTTTATTATGATCTTAAAATTAAATGAAGTTATTTTAATAACTATTCATCATGTTTCTTTTACAGAATGTATTATTACATTTGTTTCTTCTTAATTATAAAATTGCCTTTTCTTTTTCTTTTACAACATTCAATAATTTAAACCCATCTTTTTTTAAGTACAGATGTTACATCAAGTGTGAATTTTCTCATCTTACCTTAATCCAAGAAACATGCAGGTGTAGATGTGTTTATGTACAATGTAAAAGATTTTTTTCAAAGCAAATTTAATATTAAATAATAACAAACAGACTATGCCTTTTAAAAAAGATAATACTATCTAATAGTAGTAACATAGAAAACTGTGATGGGTATTTCAAAAAGGACGCAGCTGTAAGATTAAGAAGGAAGAAGTTATACATAGGCAAATTTTATTTATCCGTACAAGTCAGTTAGCAACAATGTACTCAAGGTTAGCAGCTTGAAACAGTTGAAATGTCCTTCTTATGTACTAGTACTATACCAGAATAAATTTGTCTCTATTGTGTTGACTATGTCGTTTTCCAAGGGCGAACGTGTAATTATTACTGAGACTAATTGTGCGTATAAATCTTATGAATGAGTGAAAGACGAATTTCTAATAAAGTTTCCCAATTCTTAAGTTCCTAATAAGTTGATATCACATTTGATTAATAAATTTCATGAGACTGGGAGTGCACATCTTCAGAAAAGAACAGGTCGACCATCACTGTAAACAGTAGAAGTTCTAGAGGATGTGAAAGAAAGTTTGACTCGGTCACCCAGAAAATCACTTAAAAAGTTATCTTCACAGCTTCCTTCTCTGAGCTTTCAATATCTACAGCTTTCAGAACTACTAAAAAATTACAATTGTATGCTTATCGCATCGGTGTTGTTCAAGAACTGAAAGAAGTAGACCATGGAAAACACTTAGGAGTACTGTCGTTGGTTTCGTTCTCTTGTTTTTTTTTAATTACGTAATTAAAATATTGCAGCAGTATTGAAATTTTGGATCATATTTAATTCAGTTATAAGGCATGGTTTCACTTTGATGACACTACATGAACAGCCAAAACTGCTGAATATGGAGCGCTGAAAATCCTCAAACGTTTCATGAATGACCATTACACCCACATAGAATTGGTTTTTGGTATACGATCTCTGAGCATTGTGTGACAGGGCCTTTATTTTTTTTTAAATCTGTAGATGAGTGGTATATTGCAACTTAATCAAACAGTTCACTGCCATGTTAAATTTACAAGAACGAGAATGTTGGTTGCAGCACGATAATTCAACGTGTCATAATGCTAATGAAACGCTGGATATGTTATAGGAATTTTTTGGCCATCATTTGATATTAAAAGGGGCGTGGCTTCTGAGAGTCCCAGATCTTCACCAGCAGACTTTTTCCTTTGGGGTATTTAAAAAGGGTAATTTTTAAAAACAATACTCATATACTTAACAAATTGAAGGCTAATATCGAAAGTGAATTTCAAACGTTAGTGAGCAATCATTATGAAAAATGGCTGCAAATCTGCATACAACTCTGCATTGGGATCACAGGAAATCATTTTGAACATCTATTATAAAGTTATTAAAGGTAATTTGAATATTGTTTTTGTTAGTATTTTATTAACATTAATATTTCTGTAATAAATTCACATCGTCAAACAAAGGGGTTGTATCTTTTTGAAACACCTGTTAGTTTGCCTTTAAATGGCCCTATACAAGTTAGAATGAGAACAAACCATAACAGAGATTTTAATCTCAAAACAATAAATAAAAAATCTCAATCAAAGTACAAATTCCCGAGTTTGATTATAAAACACTACCAGTTATTAGCAATAACTGCACATATAAAAAAATAATAAAACTATCAATAAAAAATATAAACAATATATTTCAAAATAATTTTCTTACTTTCTGTATCTACGCATCTAGCAGCAGCTTCTGTCTGAATTAATAAATCTTCTTTCAATAATTTTTCTTGAGCAAGTTCACTATCCTGAAATAAAATAGAACTATATCAATAATAGCAGCAAACAATTGTAATAGATATAAACATATAAAAAATTTGGATCAAGAACCAACATACTACTAGCGAACCAAATCAGTTCAGCTTTTCCCCCCATGTTTGGCAAGCCAACCTTTGCTTAAGAAAAACTGTTGTAAGGAAAAATGAATTTTCCATTCAAATTACAAATCTATTCTGCATGCAATGTATAAATAATATAAATACATACATTTCCTAATGTGTACATCGCAATCTGCTTAACAAGTGAACAATAAGCAACCACAGCCCAATAAGATGAGAATGATATGCATGACATGCAAATGAGGTGTAGTCTTGTACAGATTCAAGCCGACCCCATTCCCGAGACATGTGGTTAATTGAACCCCAACTACCAAAGTACACCAGTATCCACTGTCTACTTTTCAAATTCATATAATAGCAACAACTTTTAATAGGATTTTAACTCCAGAACCTTCAACTTCAAAAATTAACTATTAAAAAAGTGATATGTGATGACAAATTTACCACTCTAACCAGCCGGTAAGCTAATGTATAAATACATATATGTATATAGATATATATATATATATATATATATACTTTTTTTTTTTTTTTTTTTTTTTTTGGGGGGGCTATTTATGTTTTACTATCATAAGAAAAGAAGAAAGCAAGATTTTTAGAATAAATATTTAGTAAGTCGAGCTGAGGTTTTCAAAAATGGTAGAGATTACAAACACTAATGATGCTTTTTACAAAAGTATCACATTCCAGGATGAGATGAGTATTTTGAATTAAGTTTAGTACCACTGGAACTGTTAGAACATGAACCTAAATGTATATTTTAAGATGAAATAAAATGATGAGGATGAGAATGGTAAAGAGTGATTAAAAAAAATGAATTTACAACATTGTGTAGCCAACTGCAGTGTGCTAGATTGTACACTACCAGCTGTAATGCATCAAATAGAATAGACTGGCAAGCTATATTACACTTTAAACCAGTTTTTTAAACTTTTTATATCTGATTTTACATTACAAATCTTCTTTTTATTTATTTTTAGAAAACAAAATGATAAATTACCTTTTTTGCAAGTTCCATTTCCAAATTTGATATTCTTTCGTTTAATCTTAAAATAGAATTTTGATGTTCAGCACTTAATCGTTGTATTTCACCTCTTTGCCTTGTTATTTCATGTTGTAACTGTTCTATTAGATTATCCCTACAACGATAACAATAACAAAAAGGAAATTAAGTAGAAAATAATTTAAAAGTCTAGGATCATATAAAAATCACATAATCTTTTCAGATACAACAACACATTTTACTTTTTATCCTATTAAAGTTAAATGTATTTTCATAATAGCAACTTTAAAATATGATTTTAGTCATTCAGATTAATAATTTATGAACATCAAAAGTCATTAAAATAAATAAACATCTCTAATTAAATACAGTGTCCCTTCAGCCATCTATCTAAATTAATTGGAACCAACAAAGATCATTCCTGTGAATGAAAAATTCAAATATTTTATCATATAAGAGTTATATTATCGTGGTTATATGATTGCAGAATTACAATTTTCTAATTTCAGTTTAGAAAATAATAGTGAAGAAACCTCTTGTCTAAAATAAGCAGTGAATATCTATACAATATTTTGTCCAACTTAAAAGTTTCTTTAAAGAAAGATTATGTCATAAGAAAATTGAAAATAAGGGAGGTGTTTGATAAAAATATAAAGAGGTTTTTTTGGGTTTTATTTCTCAACATAGTTTCTTTCTAGTTTATATTATATTAATCTTAAAATGCTGAAGTTTTTTTATCTCATCCTTGTAGAATGATTTATCCAATCTTCAAAATAGGCAATGTTTCAACAATAATTTCATTTCTCATAAACCTCTTTCCAATAAGCCACTATGAAAAAGTGGCTAGAAACATTAGAAACATGTAATACTCTAAAAAAGCTTAGTCTGGCAAACAGGGGAATACAGAGCTTAATTAGAATTGTCTGAATTAGTGTAATTCAAACAATTGTGCTGTCAATATCACAAAAGAGCAAATTTGGTGCATTGTCTTGGTGAAAATTTTTTTTTTCAAATGTGATTATCTTTTCTTTATTTCCTTATTTAGACAATCAAGCAAGTATGCATAATGTGAAAAGACAGTTATTGAATAAGTAATAAGTCTGAGTCAGATCCACCTTCAGAACTTCAAATTTTTTCAGAATATATGGAACCTTAGTTTGATAAAATCTGTGATGACACTAATGCATACGTTATGAAGCAACTGAACAATCCTGTTAGGAAAAAGTTGAAAGATGACAGTAAATGGTTTCAAACTACTGCAGATGAAAAGCAGGGCTTGTTTTGCTTTAGTAATTTTAATGTTGCAGGTGTGAAAATCACTTATCCAATTGTAATGGAGTAAAAATAGATGTATTGGACACACCCATATTTCGCGAAACAATGAGCAGAGAGAGAGATTAAAGCTAATTTTATGTTTCTTGCATTTCACTACTGACAACAATGAAAATGATAAACCAAAAAAGAATTAGGCCTATTATACAACATTTTTCTACAAAATTTTCACAATTATATCTCCTTCCTAAGAACATAGCTGCCAGGGAATTTAAATAGGATTTCTAATTCAGCTGTATAGGAATTTATATGACACAACTGGGCTAAAAACATTTAATTTTCTCAAGACAGAAAATATAAACAAATTTAATGTAAATTGGTAAAATTAAAATAATAGGATAAAATTAAATACTAAAAGAATTGAAATTATAAATTTTATCAATCATTTCTGTTATTCAATGAAATAAGACATTTTTGCACTTAAATAATAACATAAATATAAATTATCCTATAATAGAGGTTTTATTTATATATATAAAACCTTTACATATATAAAAGACTAAAAAAAAAAACTCAGAAATCCACCGTATTAAAGAATGTAACAATATATCTTAACTTATTATTACTTCATTATTTGTACATCAAAAGGGCTTTCGAGGTTTTCCCTCAGGTGATCAAAAAATTTTTAAATTAACTTTAGATTAATATTAAAAAATTATACATTAAGAAGTTAAAATTAAAATTATTACATATATACTGTAAAATATGCAACATATAATGTGTATATAGTGAATACAAATGATGTTTCAGGTAAATGTGACAATAATGACCTTGCACTAACAAATTTGTTAGAAACCTTGTTTCTAACGAATATTAAGGTTAGTGATAACAAAAAATTAATAATAGCTAATGTTAATAAATAAATTAATAATGAAAGTAAATAGAATTATTAAGAATATTGCTATTGAATGTATATTAGAATACTAATAGAATTTACCATACTGACAAAGATATTGAAAGACTACGCAATATTATTGATAACATCTGTAAAATTATAAATATATATATATATAAATAAAACACTTTTTAATAAGAAAGTAATACATAATTTAAAATAAAATAAATGTGTTGTACTAAAATGAGATAAAACAAATACAAAAGTTATTATGTTAACTGATGAATATGAACTGACAATAAACAGAATATGAATTGATGATAAACTTACAAATAAAAGACCCAATAAATAAATTTAAAAAGATTACAAAAACTTTAATCACAAATCATAAGGCAATTTTTAATTATGATAACAAAATGAGATATCACACTAGATTATATCCATTAAAACCATTTGTCCTGAAACTTAACTGATCTTCTTAAAATACATAAACAAAGCAACCCAATAGATCCGTTAATTAACTCTAAATCTTCACCTTGTTATTTCATTACCAAAATAATTGATAAAATATTCAGATCTAAAATTGTTTTACTCAATAAGAAGTATAATACAAAAAAATGGGTAAGATTTAATTAATAAATTAAATAATTTAATAATAAATGAAAATACTAGAATGATAAGTTATGACATAACCAGCATGTACCCTAGTATAGTAGCACATACTCTATTTGTATAATAAAAAATAAACTGCAATATAATATTGAGGACCCAGAAAAAGAATTATTTCAAATTTAATAATGTATGTTACATACAAGAGAATACTTTGCCAATGGGATTTCCTTCATCGGCTGTTATGTCTGAAATTTATTAACAGGAATTCAAAAATAAAACAGTTTATGGTATTATGCAAACACATAAAGTTTGATTATGGGTTTGGTATGTTGATGACATTTTGGTAGTTTTTGAGACTTTTTTAAATGATGAACATCTTATAATTTCGAAAAGAATCAATTCATATCGTGAAAGTTTAAAATTTATATTTGAAACGGATAAGTGCAGAAAAATAATTTTTTTAGATGTTGATATGGAAATTAAAAAAAATAACAAAATTACAATATCCATATATATGAAACCAACAGTAAGTAAAATAACTATTAATAGAAGATCAAATCATCCTTGGTCACATAAAATGAATATATTTACAAACATGTTGAATAGAATGAACAAACATTTAAACATACAGAACAACAAGGACAAATAAACATCATAAAATGTATTGCAGTAAAAAATGGATATAGCACCTCATTAACTGATAATATTTATAAAAAACAAATGTTGAAATACCTTTAGTAGTGACAACATTGAAACCTATAAACAAAAAAATGACAATGATAATATCTATATAAAACACTCTCTTGTACTTATAATGTTATTAAAAGTTTGATTAATGTTTACAATGATGAAAAATATAAACCAGCATGTAAGCAAAACAACCACATAAGACATTCAAAATTCCATAATGACAATTATGAGTCAAATAATTTATGTAGGGTTTATAAAATAACACGTAATGAATGTAATAAAATTTATATTGTGAAAACTAATAGATCATTTAAGGCAAGGTTTGCAGAATATTTTAAACAGTGTAAAAACAACAACTTACGATTTTCTAATGTTGCCAACCATTTAATAGTAACAAATATTCCATTACCAATTTAGAAACAAATTTTAAAATAATTGAAATTACAAAAGAAAATTATAAAAAATTGGACATTTTAGAAAAATATTATATATAAAAATGTACACAAAAATACAGCTTGATTAATCTGAAGACAAAATTTGATGATGATTTTCTTATCAAAGCTGTTTTATATATATAGCAGCACTTTTGTAAATATTAAGTAAAAATTCATAAAATATTAGTACAGTACTGTATGTAGTGGCTGGCCACAGGCATGCATAGAACATTTTTTAAAAATTAAAAAAATTTGATGTTATTAAGAATGATTAATTTTAGACATAAAATCTAAAAATTAATCACAAATTATAAGGCAATTTTTAATTATGATAACAAAATGAGATATCACACTAGATTATATCCATTTACACCATTTATCCCAAAACTTAACTGGTCTTCTTAAAATACATAACAAAGCAACTCAATACATCCGTTAATTTAACTTTAAATCTGCACCTTATTATTTCATTAACAAAACTATTCATTACCAAAACTATTACTATTAATATATTACTATAATATTAATACTTACTATAATAATATATTTACTATTACTTATAATTAAAAATTAATTTTAATTTTCGACTGTATATTTTATAGTACATATGAGATAATTTTAACTTCTTAATGTATATTTTTAAAGTTTTTAATTTTTGATGAACTGATGATGAAGGAAAATCCTCCAAAGTGCTTTTAATGTACAAATGAAGGCGAAACAAAAAGGTAAGAAATATTATTAGATTCTCTATTGTGGAAGATTCCTGAGTTTTAGTTTTAGTCTTTAATATAATTAGTACAGAGGAAGATATCAACAACAATAAAAAAAGAATTGATTTTACTAATTAATTAATAACAAATATATATATATATATATAAAAATATAGAATACTCGATATATTTTCTTTTTCAGCCAGTCCACAAAGTACAGAATAAAAGACATATTCTTTTAATGACATCAAAATGTTTTCGGGCCTAAGCCCATCTTCAGTGATGATTCTTTCTTATTAACAGTTCAACATTTTAAAAAATATATATTGATTAAAATATAACAAATTTTAAAAAATACATAAAAATTTTAATTAATTTTTTTTATATTTCAATCAATATATATATATATATATATATATATATATTTAAATATGTAAATGTATATTTAAATATATATATATTTAAATAAGGAATTTTTTAAAAAATACATCACTGAAGATGGCTTAGATCTAAAAAAATTTGGATGTTATTAAAAAAGTAAGTTAGAATATGTCTTTTATTCTGTACTTTGCAAAATGGCTGGGAAAAAACATATAGAGTACTAAATTTTGCGTATAGAGGAAATATGAACTATAAGAAGTTTAATTTAAATAAATTAATATATATATATATATATATAGAGAGAGAGAGAGAAAGAGATACAATCTTCTTCTTTTTTTAATTCAAATAATTCATTAACGTACTGACCACTATACTAATTAAATGAAATTTAAACTTTCAAAACACAGTAAATAGATTAACTAAACTTACCTTATTAATTCCAAGAATTGATTTGTAGAGGATCCCACATCTTCAGTTGGTATTTAATTCTATATTAAATTGAAATTAATTGTTTTAAAAATTTTGAATTTAGAACTTTAAAAAATGTTACTGCTTTACAAATTTTGAATTTTGTTAGGGATGAGTATGCAAATTCAGCTGCCCAGTGCTGGAATGTAATGGGCATAAAACAGTAACAATTTGGACAAATTCAAAATGTTAAAAAAAAAAATTATTTTAAAGTAATTATAAAATTAAATATCAACTGAAGATGTGGGACAAATGAAAATCAATTCCTGGAATTAATATGAAGAGTTTAACTTAAGTGTGTGTAACTTAATAAGAGTGCTGGTGTGTGCGTGCCACGCACACACCAACACACAAACTTGAAATACAAAGATATAAATATGCAAGGCTATGTTGTGCTTAAACAAGATAAACAACAATTATTATTTTGATCATTATTACATACCTTTCAGCAATTACATCGGGTAAAATAGTACCACCATTTTGAGCAGCGCCAAGGTCGACTAGATCTCCAGTTGATGGCGTGTCAAGATCAGGAGGATCTTCCGGTGGTAAGATAACAACCGGTGTGACATAAGAACAAAGTTCTGCTTGAATAAGAAAATTAGGAGGATTCTAGACAGAGAAATGAATAATTAACGATAATGAAATTAATTAAATAAAATTACAAAAATAATAATTATTAGAAACAACCTAAGTAATTAATTACTGCTTAACCATTGATAATTACTTAAATGGCTGAAGAATGATAATTGGTATCTTAGGTAAAACAATCACATTTATTCAAGAAGTGGAATACATAAAAAAAATTTAGTTTTCAACTTTAAACTAATTAAATAAAAGACTAAACTGGGAATCCAAATAACTTGGGACCCACAGTATGCCTGCCACCAAGTAAATCAATCACTCAATAACAGATGGCAATAATAGATCCAAGATTCTATGTTATCTTAGAATAAGGCTACTTATTTTAGGAGCTAGGCTTTTTTTTTATCATTTACACCATTTCAATCCTTATTAAAAATCTGAGGTGAGAAAAAATAAAATTTAATTAATTTTTTATATGAAAACCCCAAATAAAACTAATGATAGCCCCTTTAACAGTGAAAAACAATAAATTTATACATGACAAAATTTTAACAATCAGCAATAATCTTCATATATATAAATTAGAAATGTAATGTTAATTTCATACAAGAGATCACAGTGGATTATACTGGTCTGAAGGACAGACAATGTAAGAGGTCACAACATGTAAATTAGTAACAAGAATAGTAGTTTAACCTCTAATAGAAAATCAAGGCCCTTCAAATATTCATACTATTTTTATAAATAATATTCTACAAACATACCTCATAAGAGTATACAAAACAAATATAAACATTAACTATAGAAACCAGTAAAAAACGTCTCAGGCTGGTTAATTAGAAACAATAAGAATGACTGCCAACTGTTACAAAAAAATATTAGTTAGACAGGTAAATACTTTATATATGAGGCTGTTCGGAAAGTTCTTGACCTGATGAAGAAAACAAGATTCTTCAGAAATTTTAATTTTTCAATAATCATCTTGCAATTCAATTGGTATTTTGCCGGCCTTCGTAGCTGAGTGGTAGCGTCTCTGCTTTTCATCCGGAGGTCCCGGGTTCGAATCCCGGTCAGGCATGGCATTTTTCACATACGCTACAATTTATTCACCTCATCCTCTGAAGATATAACCTAACGGTGGTTCCAGACGTAAAAAAAAAAAAAATTAGGTATTTAGATCAACAACCTTCTAATCCCCTCTAATAAAGTATCCTTTATCCTTCTAATAAAGTATAATCCAATTTGTCCATCTCTACAAAATAAATGGTTATCTTACTTTGATGAGGTCAAAGTGAAATAACCATTTATTTTACAGAGATCTGAATTGAATTTTCATCCAACAAGCAATTCCTTCAACTGAGCAACAAGGTATTGCTAGGTAGCAAATCCAGCAAATAGTGTATGTAGAAGTACTTCAAAGCAAAAGTCACAGAGTTTAGTGGCAGTAACCTGAGACATGTGCAGATGCATGATTGTGATGAATTTTTAGCCTGAGTAGCACTCTTCAATCATTCTAATAGTGAAGAATATCACTATCCAGCGATGGTCTAGGATTATTTCAGGTATGAGCACCACATGAAAAGAATCCAAAAAAAATTATAGCCATTACTTTTCCTGCAGTTTTCACTTTTAGTGCACTTTCAACGACTGTTTGGTCTCTGGCATGTAATGCTCAAATCCATGTTACATCTATTGTTATTATAAATCAAAGAAACTTGGCAAAAAAACATTTAAATCTAAATACCCTTGAAAAGTGTTCAATCCGAAACATTTTTGGTCGACTTTTACAAGCACATCACTCATCTAACAAAAAGTTCTTTTACACACAAAACATCAAGTAAAATTTACCAAACATGGTCTATTGAAATTTTTGTGATATCAGCAAGCTCACTATTTTCAATCGGCGACTGAATTTTTGCGATGATTTTACCAATTGTAGCAGTTTTTAGCATACCACAGAGCGCTTATCATTTCGAATGGATGTACAACAACCTCACTAATTCAGCAACCAGTTTTTCAACCATCCAAAATAAAAGGGAAGAATCTTTTTAAGTGGTATTTATTTGTTATGTTTGTCAGGGTTAAACCATTTAAAACAAATGCTTTATAACACTTTGAACTCAAATTTTATAGATTTTTCAAAAAAATTTAAAAATTTGTTTGCTTAACTCGGTTGCCACAAACAAGCAAATTAAACGCACACATCTGAAACTTTGTAACATGGCCATCTAAAGGATCTTACTTGACAAATATCATAGTCATTTGGTCATACTTGCATCATTTATATGTCAAGCCAAGAACTTTTCAGCCCTAATAGTACTGCACAGTATACTAAGGACCCAAGTACAACTCAAGTAGGTTGATAAAAAGCTGTCTATGTAACCATATAAACATTTAATATAAATTTAAAAATGAATAATTATGCTACAAATAATATAAAAACACTTTTATTTAATAGTAAACATCTAATATAAACATCTCGTTTAACATAAAAATCCTTCAAGCACAAGAAAAACAATTACATTCATAACTACAGACATTACTGGCATGCCAACCAGTTGTAGAGTAATGTTAATAAGATCCCTTTAACATCATTAATAAAATTATTGATGATTAAAAGAGAGTGGTAAAGTGATACAGCTTAAGCCTTTCATCCAGAGATCCCAGGTTTATTAAATCCCATCAGGCATGGCATTTTTCATATGCTACAAAATTCCATTTCTATATCCGAGCAATAAGCTTTTTAAGCTTATGTGGTGAAATTATTAAACAAAAAAGTTGTAATATAAAAATAAAGACAATAGTTCAGATTCATCTTATGAAACTGTACTTGCATCTTCCTGATTTATACTACACTTTCAAAAAAAAAAAAAATTTAATAAAGTAAGAAGAAATAATCAAAATATGTACAATGGAAATGATCACAGAACTTACAAATTTTTAAAAATGCGGTAAAGAGTTTAATTAATGAAAATAGTTATAACTAAAAATTAAAAATTTCATACAATTACCTCTGGTAACGGAGGAATTTGTATAAGCGTCTTAAAGTATTGCAACATTGATGCAGACATATAAAATTGGCGTAATTCGACAAACTGTTTTAAAAATCGTTGCCTATGTCCAGATAAGATATCCGGTGGTAATGATGCATGTAATTTGAATAATATTCTTACACAATAATCATATAACTGTGATGAATCTTGTATAATAGGAATGAGTGGTGCAAGAATACATTGGCCGCTACTTGTCATAGAGTTGGAACGTGACATATCCAATGAGCCAAAAACTGTAATCCACAAATAAAAAGTATATTACAAAAATGAAAGAAAAAGAAACTGAAAGTACAATAATAATCTAAAGTTAATACAGTCGAGTAAATCTGACGAAGTGATAGGATTATATCTTACATGTTTTCTCCCTTGTTTCTCGTAATATAAATTCCTGCACACATTTCTGTACTATAGTGTTAGGGCTGCTATAAAATCCCACACAAGGTAGGGTATGAACTAAAAGAACAAGATGTATATATATATATATATATATATATACACTCTAAGTCCAAAAAAATATAAGGAATAGAATTGAAAGTTCTGCATTATTTTTTTCATCACATTTCATGTAAAGGAAGGGATAGAGCAGATATATTTTTTTACAAGACAATCTCCCAAAGTATATAACAAAAGGAAGAGATAATTTCAGAAGTCCAGAGATGAATGATGTAAACACACTACATGCCATAAGCATAATTCGATTGTAGGTCACACTACATGAACTATTAGTCTCATTACTGAATAAGACGGTCATTTTCCAAGAATAACATCAATATAAACATCTAATATAAACAACACACGTGTTTACACAATTAAAACTTACTAGCAGCCTGAAGCACAAGTATTTCATCCATATAATCAAACATTTCAACTGACATTTGAAAATAATTATTTATATCATTTTCTCCTATACTATCAAGTTCTTCCTTAGATACTACAAGATTTCCAGGAAACCGTGGATTCCGTCTATGAAAATCTAATTTAACCATTAACAAATTACAGTACAGCTGTATTAATTTTCCATAACCTTCCTTTAAGTGACCCTGAAAAAACATTTAAAATCAATTAGTACAAATATATAACTTTATACAGTATTAAAAAAGAATTATGAGTAACATAATATGGCAAACAGGCAACTCTTAAACATACAACATACTTGATCACAGTAAATATATAACACGATTTAGTCTTTAAACTGAAGTTTTTTATTTTAAAGTTGAATTAAAACTTTTGTAAATTTATGAATTTAATTGACAAATGAATTTCCATCTTTAAAACAATTAGCATCACTGGGTGCCATATGGTTCTTCCCATATTCTAATAGCCATGATACCAATTTTTATTATTTCAATACACTTATTGCAAAATATCTGGGACACAACTTATTATTGTTTCTTTTATTTACATTTTCATTAAAAAAAAAGGAATAATAAAAAAAATATATTTAACAAACAATTCAATTTTAATAATAACTAAAACAAAAATCTTCTTAACATTTTTTTAGAATAAAAAATGTTTAAAATACATCAAAAAAGTGTTATTTGATTTTCAAAATGCAGGATGAATAAAGATAAATGAGCTAAGTAAGGGAACAAAGATATATATGATGTACTGAACATGATATGGGACCCAAAACTTGAAAATAAAAAGCAATTACAATAAAACAAAATTAAAATTGCTAGTTATAAAGTTTTTTTTAATATATGAATTCATTGTTGTGTAAAACAGAGATAATAAATTACAGGAAAATTAAAAATGGAGCATTTTATCAACATGAACTGATTTAAAAACACCGCAAATTGAGTTTACAAGGTACTGTTTATAATAAACAATAATCACTGACAAAGTTAACATGTAGAATGAAATAATAAATACAAAAAAAAAATACAAAAATGTCTTATTCTGTAAAGTGTAAACAGTTTATGCTGTGTTTTGCAATGCAGATGGTATTCAATCTGACATATCTTCATACTGTTCAATACAGGGATTGTCAGTTCATTGTTACTCTCAGAGAATCCCTCTAACCAGCCTTTCTTCTACATCAGATGCTTTACAAATGTTACAACCACATGACTGAGGGGATAAGATTGTATAAAACAAATTAATTTGTCTTTTCAGTAGGAAATAATGAAAAAAGCTAAGAATCTAAAAATATTGTAATTTTCAAATTACTTAACAAAGAGCTACACAAATTTCATATCTCGTCTAAAATAATTTTATAAAAAATAAGGAGTTGTTAACTATTATTAATTAAATAAAAATTTTTATTAAATACATTTCGAAATCTGTGATGTTTTCACATAGAAAACCCAGTAAGTAATTATATTGTGTAATGGAGAAAATGAGTAACTTATTCTCACAAATGTTTCTTTATGACGAGTGTACTCAATCTATATATTAAGTTTATAACTTCCTTCCAAGAATTTGTAAGTTAAATATTTGTTAAGTCTGATTTACTTACTCAGTAAAATTTGTTTAATTATAACTATTATTTTTTTTATAATTTAAATAACTAAAGTAATAAACTAAAGGATTACTTTTAACTTTGAAGAGAAAATCAGGTACTTCCTATTGTGAAATGTGAAACATATTAAATTTACTAGAATAATGTTACAGGAAATGGAGTATAAGTACATACCATAAAACGCATTTCTAAATAGAACATTTTATCAAACCCTAAAAATGAACTGCAATTTTTTTTTTAATAACATCAATAAATATAAATATATAACTTACCCAAAGTTTACCAAGGTCCTCAATTTTACGTTTATGTCGTTGTGAATTCTGTATAACTAAGGGATGTCCTTCACGAAGAATTTTATGTAAAACATGACAAAACTTCCATGCGACTATCCTATTTTCTTGTAATGGAAGCCTAAGCGCACATGTCCAAAATGTTTCTGCTGATTTTTCATGGAAGGTACCAAGTATTGCACCTTAATATCTCACTTAAGGACAATAATCATTAGAAAGATTTAAATAAACCATATAAATTAAAAATGTGATTTGTAAATGGAAAAAGGATTTGATTTGGGTACTACAATTTTTTTAAGTAGGTTACTAAAAATTAATTTTGATAACTCATTGCTTTTATTCATTACTTTCATTAAATACTTTTACAAAAATATTTAAATTCCAGAAAAAATTTACATGCATATAAATACAGTAGACAATTTCTAGTAATGCTGATCATGTTAGAAAAATAATCAAATTTTTTCAAGCGGAGAAAATAAAAAGTCAGCAAAGAAATCAACTATAATGAATTTAAATCCTTTAGAAAAAATACACTTAATAGAAAACAAAAAAAAAAAAATCAATGAGAGTACAATTAATATTTCAGTAAAATTTGAAAAATTGGTTAGAAAAATGAATTTATTTAATTATTGAAAAATTTATATGTACTCAAATATCATCGAAGCAATAGTTTCATTATGTAACAACAAACAATAGTTTATTTTTCTTTTTTGTTAAATTATTCCTCTAATACAGAAAAATAAAAATGTTCAGAAGAAGAAATTTTGATGAAAAAATGAAATTAATAAATAAAAGCAGCAAAAAAGTTGTTTTTAATAAAATAATTATAAACTGCTTCTAGAATGCAATTAGTAGTAGTAGTAAGTAGTTGACTATTTATTCATTTTTTTTTTTTTTAGTATTAAAAAACGTGCACATGGTCAAACGGTTCTACTTTTAACGATGAGTAATCTTTTAATTATTCTCTATAAGACAAAACATACATTTAATTTGTAATTTGAATCTTCAACAAATTATCATTTAATTTGTAATTTGAAACAAGTATTTTTTGACGATTCAAATCTTAATAATGGGACTTGTTATCAAGGTAAATTACCATTATGAAAAAGGTAATTTTTTACCTCTTAATGAGAAAAACCATTCTGATCAGTTTTCCATTGTTAAAAGAATTATTTAGTTCTTTGTGAGTTGAAATACTTATATTACAGATGTTTATTTAGTTATTTGAGCATATCAGTTGATGTGTTTGATATTTCCATTCCCTTCTGTTCTACACTAATTGTAGAAGTTTACACATCCTTCACTCTCAATCATCTATTTTATACATTGCAATAGTCTTTCTCTATGATTTTTATATTCCATACATCTCTGAACAAGCAAACCGACCAAAACTAAATTCCCTAATAAAAAGCCATCTCTTTACAAAATTCCAACAAAGTTTACTTCTTCTGCATGTCATATTTTGCTGGATCCCCAGCCATATTGAAATTTCAGGCAATGAGTGTGCTGATAGTGCAGCAAAAAGGCTTGTTTCCAGCATCCTTTTACCAATTGCATGTTTTCGAACAATCTTGTCTGTTCTTTGAAGAGGGTGGTTCATAATGAGTGGCAAAAAGAACAGGATGTTACTATTAACAATAACCTTCATCAAATTACAAAAAAATGTGTAACTGAAAAGCTTCTTATGCTGAAATAACCATAAAGAGGAGGTTATTATTTACCATTTAAGAATAGGTCACATTAGGCTCACTCATAAATATCTGATAATGGAAATAGATACACCAGTTTGTGCTCACTGCAGCTGCCAACAGTGCATCACATCCTTGTGGACTGTACCTGTTATGCAGCTTTGTGTCGCAAGTTTAAACTATAGGGCTAACATGTGAAATATGCTAAGGAAGAAATAATGTTCAATTTCTTACAGCCATCTGCTTACATTCAAATATTTTTATTTTAATACAGAATGTTTCAGCGAAATGGTAATTTTATTGTGTTAATGTACTTTATTAATACAATATGTTTTCAGGCACTGTTAAAGGCACGTCATTTAGCACCCAGAGAAAAGAAAAATGCATGTCTTGAGACCTCTTTATTTCAAAATTTTACTCACTCGCCTAATTTTCAATACTTCCTGTAACACCAAACTTCAGAACTTTTATAATTTTCCTTTCTGCTTATGTTTCTTGTGTTCTTATGTTTCTGCTTTTCCTTCCTGTGTTACGTTTCACTACCGTAAAGCTTGACACAAAATAGCATATATAATATAATGAGCTTGTATTTACACAGGCATCTGCTACAGTAGAAATTTTACCAAATCCATCTTGCCTTATTTAAAAAAGAATAGAGATGAGAATGAAGATAAAACCAATTAAAGATAAAATAATATAAAAATTATAAAACTTGATCAAAGAGAAAGAAAGCTGTTTTGTGAACTAATTTTTTCAATTCAACAAAATTTATTATTATAAAAAGTTCAGTACGTAACACATGAAGACGCCATTTAAAATAAGGCTTTACAGAAAAAAATGTAAACAGAATGCTACATTTAACTGGTTTTGGGTTTAGTTCATGGCAAGGATCTTGAATTTTCAAATAGTAGCAATAAAAATTTGCAAAACACTGTGCTGCAAAAGAAAGGAAACAAACATTTAAAAAAATGTTTTTATCTACATATTTAAAAAAATAAATGAAAAAGTGGAGAGCATAAAATCAAATAAAACATATGAAGAAATACAATAAATAAATCATAAGGCACCCAAAAAAGTGATGTTAAAAAAGAGGCAAAATACACATAAGATATAAAAAACCTGGGAAAGTAATACAAAGAGGAAGGGTGTGCAAAAATCAAATAGGAATTATCAAATGGTTACAGGATTACATTTACATATGGATCATACAGGATTTACATATGGATCATATATAAGACAGAAGGATACAAATCTGAGCACAAATTTTGTGATAATAATTCATAAGAATTGAAAAGAAAGATAATATGTTTGTTATGTAATAACATAAAATTAAATTACGTCAATGAATTTACATCAAATTAAATCAAGGCATAAAACATTAGATAAACCCCATTTACTTAATATTTATAAAACTGATTAATATTAGTAGCAAAGAGCTTATAAGAACAGAACATATCTAGTTAAATAGCATAATTTCAATAATCAAACGAAAGAGAATCTGATGAAACACAAATATTTTTTGACAATACTTATAAAAGAAAATTCTTTAAAACAGATAAAAAAACAAGTTCCTTGGATCAGTGATTTAAGACAGTACGCAATTATAATCATACAAGTAGTATATGCAACAGTAAAATAATTATTCATGCTACATCATACTTTGAAAACAATGAAGAAAACACAGCAAAAAAAATTACAAAGGAAAAAAACAAAGCTATATACACATTTTAATAATTCTCATAATTTAAAACATTATTTTTTTAAATTACTTTGAGTGTAAGTCAATTTAAAAAATACTGCATTAATATTATATCTGTATATTATTATTTTTTTTTTTTTTATAAGCAGATTTAAATCTTATATAAAAGAAAAACATTTAATTGTTTCCTTAAACATCATTTTATACAACTAAAAATATCTCTCAAGTCTGTAATGGTAATATAAACATAAATTTTTAAAATCTCAATTTTTTACATATTTAATTGAATTAATTTTTTAAGGAAGATAATTCCAACAAGCTGAGGAAATATTTTTTCATGAAAAACTCAATAAAAAAACTAATTTTAAAATGAAACAAAAAAAAACTTTATTCATTAAATGAGTAAAGTTCCAAACGGAATAAGCAAATAGATTTTTTTTTTTATGGGGAGGAAATCCCGATCAAACATGGCATTTTTCATATTCTATAAATCTCCATTTAATATTCGCAAGCAAAAAATTTCAAAACTTATATAGTGAATTAATTATCAAACAATTGTGCGGTTTTAAATTTAAGAAAACCAAACTGACTGGTAAATATGGATATACGGGATTAATTATGTTTAATATAATTAATTAAAAAAAGAAATAGTAAAACTACCCCAATCTGTTCTTAAAATAAACATTTTTACTGAAAAATATGAATTTCTTTATTGATGAGGGAAAATTATGCTAGATAAGGCATTTCATCTCCACTTCCTGGGACCCTATATAGATTCTTTTATATGTAGTTTTTATCATTTTAATGAAAAAATGTGGCTGAACTGATATTCATAATGAAAAACTGAAAGTAAATGATTTAAACTTAATCTGTATATATACATAAATTGTAGATTAATTCTTACCTATTAATTAATTCATCACATCACTGATTCGCAAAATATTGTTTAAGTGATTGTGATGAAAATATAAGTGAATGTTTTAATAACAAGAACTGTAATAAAACATTTTTCAAAGTTCCCTCTCCCCTAAATTAAGGGCATTTCTGAACAATATAGTAATGGGCCAGAATTCACATGAACAATGCATATAATGGCCCATTTATTGTTGTTCAGAAGTTTCACTGTATAACTTAAAATCTGCATTAAATCACCATTTTTAAATTTGGACAGTCACAACTATAGTTTTCATATTTAGAGAAATATTCAAATTTGCTATTAATCTTTAGCTCATAAATTATGTAAACAGATGAATAGTTTATCTACTACTACAAATAAGACCATATTTTGTGAATTGTGATAATTAAGACCGAATGAAAAATTATAACCAAGGAAAATATAACTAATGAAAAAGCTATAACTGTTTATGAAATGAGTTCCAAGAAATTAAAGAGAATGACAGATAAAACAGACATATGGAAATAACAAGCAGATATCAACCAGTTAAAAAAATTGTGATTGTTTATAGAAACAATGTAATATTAAACCCTGTAGTTGTACATAAGAACATGTCTTCATCTATAACATAATCAATAACAATAAAAAAATAAATCATTATTTTGATGAATAAACAGTTATAACACAAAGGTCAAATATTTACTGTATAAAAATACATAAATGAATCATAAATAAATTAGTAATGTAATATCAGTTATCAATATTATTATTAATAACTGTTTAAGTATCAAATTCCATTTTAATAATATCTGATTCATTTTAGTAAACAAAGGATAAAAAAATGAAACAAATTAAAAAAAAAAAATTGTAATAAATAATGACATTTTATACAAAAAAGGATACTTCTTACATGTTTTTCTTTTACTGGATTTTCAACCTGATTTATGGCTTTACTGATACTTGAAGCCTGGAACAAAATAAAAATATAATTTATTAAAATATTTAAACAACAGAAAATTAGATAAACATAAAATATTACATGTAAAAGAATATAGTAAACATTAATATACTAGAGGTGCATTTACATTAAGAATGAAGAGATGTACAGTATTGAATATCAACAAAACTGGGCAAGTGAGACACAAAGGGGTTAACCTAGTCTTAAGATAGCTTTCTTGAAACCACCAGGCTGGTCTAGCGGTTAATGCGACATCGAAAATCAGCTGATTTCGAAGTCGAGAGTTCTAAGGTTCAAATCCTGGAAAGGTAGTTATTTGAATACTAGAGCATGAATACCGGTGTTCTTTGGTGGTTGGGTTTCAATTAACCACACTTCTCAGGAGTGGTCGATCTGAGATTGTACAAGACTACACTTCATTCACATTCATAAATATCATCCCATTCAGCTTCTGAAGTTACAGTAGTTTCGCAGGCTAAACAGAAACAGAGAAAAAAGAGAGAGCCCCAAATTAACAGAGCTGCACTGCTATCTGAAGACTTAAAGAATAATGTAAAAAATAAACAATGTCACTGTACACAAAGGTCAATGACGATTATGTTATATTAATTTTTAATTCCGAACCAAAATAAATTTTAATTCCTGTAAGAAGTCTCACAGCAATAAACCTCAATAAGGCATACATCCCCGATCTTTAATAAATTGTAAAAAATTCTTATCTTTTATTTCATTCCTCTGCTGATATTGCCAGAAAATATTCTCTCTAAATCGGAGTTAATCATCATTTCGTTTGTTTTTTGTTGCCCATCATTTAATCGCTCTTTGGTTTGATATAATTATCATCTTCTCTTAATGTTTTTATTCATACTTTGGTTTTAACGTATTCTTCCTCTATATTTATCATCTTTTAATATTTTTCTTCCCTTGTTGTTAACAGTTTCTTCTTCATATTAATCTTCTTGTTAGTGTTTTTGAGATATATTTCTTCCTGTTATCTTTCTTTTTCCTGTACGATTGTTTCTTTTTCATTTTTGATTATTCACAAAGTAATCCAACAATAGAAACTGAATATTTTACACCATAAAGTCAAAATTAAAATTTGTAACCAGTATACAGGAGTTCACTAAATGGAACAGTTTAATTTGTTATTAACTTTTATTTAGACGACAGACCAGAAATCTGAAACTTTTGTTAATCAGCTCTCATGAAGCTACAAATAACAGTGATCCAGTAATATGAGTAATAAAGAGACTTTTACTCTACCCTATTATTTCATGTAAGATTGTTGAATTAATAATGTTAATAAACACTAATATTTTAGCAATTGTGTAACTGTTGGTTGGTTTGATACAGCTCTCCAAGATTCCCTATCTAGTGCCAATCGTTTTATTTCGGTATACCTCCTACATCCTATATCTCTAACAATTTTTTTTACATATTCCAAATGTTGCCTGCCTGCACAATTTTTCCCATCTACCTGTCCCTCCAATATCAAAGCGACTATTCCAAGATGCCTTAAAATGTGGCCTAAAAGTCTGTCTCTTCTTTTAACTATATTTTTCCAAATGCTTCTTTTTTCATCAACTTGCTGCAACACCTCTTCAATGGTCACTTTATCCACCTATCTGATTTTTAACATTCTCCTGTAACACCACATTTCAAAAGCTTCTAATCTCTCCTTCTCAGGTACTCCGATCATCCAAGTTTAACTTCCATATAAAGCTATGCTCGAAACATATACTTTCAGAAATGTTTTTCTGACGTTTAAATTAATTTTTGATGTTAGCAAATTATATTTCTGACTGAAAGATCGTTTCGCCTATGCTATTCAGCATTTTATATGGCTCCTCCTTCCAACATCTTTAGTAATTCTGCTTCCCAAATAACAAAATTCTTCTACCTCAGTAATCTTTTCTCTTCCTATTTTTATATTCAGTGGTCCATCTACAATATTTCTACCACATTTCATTACTTTCGTTTTTTCTTGTTTATTTTCATGCGGTACTTCTTGCATAGGACTTCATCCATGTCATTCAATGTTTCTTCTAAATCTTGCTTACTCTCTGCTAGAATTACTATATCATCAGCAAATCATAGAATCTCTTTACCTTTTAACCTAGCAGTGTTACTCCAGATTTAAATTGTTCTTGAACTTCATTAACAGCTAGTTCTATGTAAATCAAAGAATTGGAGGATCATACCTCAATTTCAAATGAAATAAGTTTAAATGAAGTGCAGCAACAGTAAAAAATGTGTATATGTAATTTAATAGGGTAAAAGGAAGTCCTGTAGTATCCACATCAGATTTTTTACAGTACTTCAAAAACTTAAAATGAGCATATCATTTTGGGGTCAATTTTTTTTTTTGGAAATTCTATACAAAAAAATTAAAATTATAAATAAAATTCAACTGCAAATTGTACAGATTGTTCCAAGTCATAATATCAGAAGTTTTGAAATTCATAAATTTGGTATAGTAAAGGAAACTTAGAGCTGTTACCAAAATAACATTTTTATTTTTAACAAAATTAATTAATAATTTTAAACATATATTTATTTATTTATTCTGTTTAATTATTACTTAATTATTTTTATTAACATTTAAAAATTAAATTTAATAGTAAATTAATTAATTTTTTCACTTAGAAAGAAAAACCGTCTCCATATTTTCCTTGCACATTTTTCCTGTATTAATTAATTGTTGTATATATAAATTAAATCAATTACACTTGACAGTGTTGGCACTTTTTAAAAACTTTAATATGAATTTACACAAAAATTTGAAGTTCTCTAATTCATACCTCTCTATTTTTATCCAGAAAACATTAAAATAAAACTACTTAAATGTTTTATGATATTTTTTTAACTTAATGAGATTGGTGTAACTGTAATGCTAATGATTAATAGATAAATGTTATGTATATAAATAAATGCTAAAGATTAAAGACCCAACATATTAGTTGGAATTATTACAGTAATGATTTCTTATTTTTTCCCCCATCAAGGTGATCGATTAATAAAATGATACATACATACTCAAGTATTAGTTTTATTTCAAATATATTATTAACACCCCATTCACCCAAGAATTATTACTCTCCCATTGAAATTTCCAAAATCCTCAGGCATAAAATTCTATTTGGAATTCATAAGGACTTACGGGTTAACTACACAATATGTAGATAAAAATATTTAAATGAATCATGCTTTGTCCATATCCTTCATTAAAAGAATTACTGACAAATTTTAAATAATCTGGTACAAATTAGTTTGATCAATTTTGCTGACTCAGCAAGATTGGATATATGTAATCTCCTAGACCTTTACAAGATTAGATATATCTAATCTTGAAACTACAATATATATAGCAAAATTAGAAAATATATATCATATTAAAACTAAAATATCAATATTTTATAATTATAACATACAATTTAATCATAATTTTATAATACCAACAGTGTAAAATAAAAAGGAGAAAATGAAAAATCTAATTACATATTAATCAAATTAAAAGTAATATGCAGTGATAAAAGCCTATGTTACATGGCAATGCAATCTGTGTACGTTACGTGAAATAAATGAGATTTCAAATATGGAACAACAACAAAAGGAAAACTAAAAACGAAATGAATCTATGATGGAATGCAACAGTATAATAATACATAGCATACATGAATGCCGTATCTAATACAGTAACAGTAATTCACCACCTTGTAATATCAGTTATATGAGAGACATTTTCTAAATTACACTAAGACCACAACACATTCTTACAACTGTGTTTACAGGCAAATAAAACTGGATGTGAAATAAATTAAATGTTATTGATGCGCTCATAAACATTCATGTTTATAAGTAATATGTAAAGACCTTTTTATAATAATGCTGACCTACATGAAAGAATGGTAGAATCTTTTTATTAATTTGGAAGAGGAGTTCTGGGTTTGAATTCAATCGACTTGGAAGTTTTTACATACTTAAAAATTCAACCCTCATTTCAATATAAAAGATAAAATAATGTTTAATTAGATTTCGTTACATAAACAAATTAAAAAAATACAAACACTTTAAACATTGAATTAAGGAAACCCAAATATTACAATTGGTGCATATATTTATATTCAACAAGAAATTGTTTTACTTGCTTACACAACAAAAATTTTCTTGACAGATATTTTAAAGAAAAACAATACAATTTACAAAAGTTAATGGAGAGCTTTCACAAAATTTTTGTAAAAATCCATATAAAGAAAACTAGATTTTTTTCTGATAACTTCCTTTTCTTTACTTTAAAGGAATAAATCAGTTTCTTCTGTTTTCGTTTTCTGAAAAATTATCTGCATATCGTAAAAATAAATGCTTAATAAAAGTTTAGTGTTTCACGTATTGATAAACATAGCATACTCTTACACAAAATAATAACAATTTTGAAATTGTGGATTTTTAAGAAATAATTACTTATTTACATAACTTTTGTAAAAATTGTTCATAAATTCTAAAATAAAATATTTTATATAATGAGAAAAAATATATAAGTCTATCATAACCTTAAGAAATTCAACTTTAAAGGTTTCCTAAACTTTAAATTCCGGTCATTACTAATCATGAAAAAGCAATAGTTTCTGCATTCCACTTAAGCAGCTTTTTAAGCAATTCCTTTTGCATTTTAAAGAAAATCCAAAAAGTGTCTTAAAAAGTGATCTTAATATTCAACTACTGTTCGAGATAAGGAAGTCAGTCACTACTTCATAATTCTTGAACAAATACATCTTTCATATTGAAAAAATTATACCAGCACTGGAAAGTAGAGCAGACATTAGTCAATGAACTACTAATGCACATATCTGAGGACAAAAAAAACTGGTTACAAACATGTAAAACTTTCTTTAGGATACTCCTGTACGGTTACAAAGATTTTAAAAGTTGCTGATAATAACAGTATTGCAAAGTGAAATGTCGCAAAGTGACATGTGTGACAGTGAGAATATTGCAAAGTGACAGTGAAATCGCAAAGCAATGAGGGAACATATACACAACAATAAAAAATTTCCAATGAATTTTTTATAAACATTTTTTGGAGATATCTCATAAAGCCTGCCACTTTAAAATTATTTTTTAATTATTTTTTTTTTGGATTAACATTAACTTCACAAGAAGAAAAAAATGCTACCAAATTTGTAGAAATTATACAATTACATCTAAATGAACACATACACTTACACACACTACATTTTTACACAATCTTACATTTTGTTACACTGTCTGTAACAAAATGTGTGAACAGTGTGTTACACTGTGTGTAATGAAATCTTTCCACCAAATTGAAAAACAAAACTCAGTGGACCCCTCCACTGGCATAATAGTTTAACAAATTTCCTTCCAGGAATGGACGAAGTTGTGCCTCATCAATTATGGAAAATTTTTGTTCAGCATATATTTAAGTTGGACAGTGCAAAATTTCTTTATTAATATGCCAGCTCCTGTCTTATGTGAAAATGCCCATCACCAGAGAATATGCGCAGAATGGGCGCATTTTGAACCCATGCAGCAGAAGGAAAGTTACTATCTAAGTAGAATTGTTTCTCATCCTATGGATACCCTATTGGTAGATTGTACTTTTTCACTATCCACTCCTTTTCCTCATCCTTTTGTCCTCATTTTGGGTCCTGTGGTGTAAGTTCAAATATGTCTATTCTTGTGTGCCAGGACTAGTAATACCACTGTATTCTTATATTTTTGGGTAAAATGAATACCATGAAGAGTGATTGAAGTCTTCTGGACTTCTTCCTCTCCCATGTCTACATTACCAGCCCAAAAACTGAAAAAACTTCCTTACTGGGTTAAGACATACCTCCTAGTTCCTTTGAATGTATAAACTGATAAGACAGACGTCCTAATTCCTTTGAATGTATAAACTGAAAAGTAACAATAGTACACTCAAAGTACATTGAAATATTAAGAGCATCAGTTGTAAGTTCAATATTATCTTTATATGTAGTTTAAGTACTCAGGTAAAAGAATCTTTATAAGGTATATTTTATACCTAACAAATATAATAATAATAATAATAATCATCATCATATTTATCTATCCTGAGGCTGGTTCCTTGCACCAGATCAATTTCTATTCTCCTCTATTCCCAGCTTAACTTTTAATGTGCAAAAAAGTGTTCATTTTTTTCATTTTTGCACTTATTACTGACCCTTTTAGCTCTGATTTAATCAATCCTTCTCCTTTCATATATTTCAACTAGTTAGCCTTACTGTTCTTAATTAATCTGATTAAGCTTCTAAACTCAATAGTTCATATTTTTCTGTTTAGCTTCTGGAACCACCATAAGGTATTACTTCAGAGGATGATATGTATGAATGTAAATGAAGTATAATCTTGTACAGTCTCAGGTCGACCATTCCTGAAATATGAGGTTAATTGAATCCCAACCACCAATGAACATCATTATCCACGATCTAATATTCAAATCAGTATTAAAGTAACTGCCTTTACTAGGATTTGAACCTTAGAACTTTTGACTTCGTAATCAACTGATTTGCAATGATGAGTTTAACTATTAGACTAAACCGATGGGTTACACTTAATAACTCCCGTTATCATTTCTTCACTTTGCCAACTTAATCAATCTTCTCCAGCATCCTTCATGCCCACATTTCAAATGCCTTTTCTTTTTCTCTTTCCTTACTGTCCTTTTTTTTCAGATCTACGCAGAAATACATTTCAAACACAAGATACTTCCTATTTCTTCACTTCTAACTGCATCTTAACTCAAAGGGATCTTAACATAATAACAGTCTCTTTTTGTTAAATGATTCTTTAGTCATTGCTATTCTTGATTTTACTTTGTTTTCTCTGTTTCAATTTTCTGTTAACATGATACATACACAACTGTTCTGTTTCACTTGTTCAATTCTTACTTCTTTGGTAAAAAATTCATTGGTTTGTTGTTTATCATTCATACTAATATTCATTTTCAATCCATATTCTTTTATAGTATTTTCTATGAAATCATCTGCTGAAACCTTCATCCACAAATCTTATTCAATGTATTCTCCTTCCTCTTACACAAATTCCTTCATTCTTCTTCTAGAGAATTTTTATCATATCTTCATTATAAGTATAAAAGAAGATTAGTGATAAGCAGCACTCTTGAATTACCCTTCTTCTTAGGTTAAACAACTTACATTAAGCTTCCTTTATTTCCTCATTCGCTTTCTACGATACAAAAATACTGAAATTTATTTACATTAAATTGTAATAAATATATTTCCTTTTATTTCAGAATTGCTTTCCAAAGTATTCAAATTTATTACACGAGAGTAGTTTGAATTGTATAAAAATAATAAAAAATTTGATTAGTTCAAACAGAACAGTATTTTATATCCAGATATTGAAGATACACATGGTTATACCCTTGATATCTTTTTTATCTAGGCTGTAAAAATTTACCACCGATCTACCATAAGAATAATTTCACAGTTCAATCAATATATTCACAATGTTCCCTACACAGCTTTTATCTAAAATACCTTTTTGATATAAAATTTCTTGACAAATAATTCAATATTATTTCTATCAATCTTTATATATATATATATCAAATTTAAAATTAATGTTTTTCAATAAAATCTTTTAATAAAAAAACATTTACTAGATTTAAGGAGAATTTTGCCCAGTGTATTTATTCATTTTAAAAAACAAATATACAAACAAAATTAATTCTTGAATGATAAATAACAAAATCAATAAAATTTAAATACTAAAAAAATAATGAATAATTCATCTAAATAATATTATAAGAATATTGCATGTCATTTAAAATTTATTTAAATTATAATATTAAAATATACTGCAATATACAATACATTTCTATACCAGTAACATAATTTCAGAAATTCAATAAACCATTATATAATTAATGCATGTAGTCTACAGTAAACTTCTTTTTTTTTTATAACATTAGATTTCTTATATTATGATTTGGTTTTTAAACAATTCATAGTACAGTACCACTAGTGTAGTAAAAATACTACCGTTAGGCACAATTACCATACACAAGCATGCACGCACACTAATAATGGATGAGTGAGTGGGAGAGATTTAATTAATTTATTGTTATACCTTGGAACAATATTGATGACATATTATAAGTATGTAATTGAGATCAACAGCGTATCTCTTTCAAGATATATGGCAAACACAATCAAATGTACATATGCACAACTTAACAATTAGAAATAAGATAAAATAACAAGTAACAAAAACTAAAAATAAATTTAAATGAATAATTTGAACTGAATGACATTGATGAGTCAAAATAAACTAAAAATTAAAAATAAATAAAATTAAACTAGACACAATAATAAAAGCAGTTAATTAGAACACATAAAGAAGGACAAATGAGATAGCAAAATTTAACGCATCAAGAGATGGTTCAATAATAATGTCCTTCTATAAATATTACTGAATACTTCTTAAGCATGAAGATAGAAAAAGTTATTTATTTGTTGATTTTATTTTTTCTAGATCAGAATTAAAAATAATATAAATTTATACTGTAAATATGTAAAATCCTTTAACACAATCGACACAATATCCATTAACTTCTGATTCAAAGTACCCACTGAAGTTTTTTTTTTTTAATTCAACCACAAAAGGATGAACAAGGATTGAATTGACAGACAACTTATACTAATTCTTCCACTTCCTTCCCTAATCATAAACTAATATTATTTTTCAATGATAAACACTAGAGGCAATGCCAGATTTAGTGTAGAAGGGAGACCAATTGGCACAAATCAAGTGGGTGTTCATGTAAGGATGGATCGCATCATAAATATTATGAATTTAACATTTTTTATAAATAGCCAACAAACTTTCAGCTCTGTACACTTTTTTATTACAGCATAAAGTTGAGAACATTCTTAACAGTTTATTGCTATACTAAAACAGCAATATTTGGCTTTACTAGTTTTCCTAAAATATTTTTTTCTTTCCATTCTTACATTTTTCTATACAAAATTTCATTCTATCTTAAATTCTGTTTAATTATAATACAAAAAAAAAAAGGCGAGACATAATTGTGCCTCATAGCATTTCAATGAGCGAGATACAAATTGATAACTGGAAGAAAAAAGAAGATAAATTCAACAAATGAGACGTAAAAATTATAATTACTAAATACTGATTTATCTACAATGATTAAATAACGAAAAGTACCTATTTCATTCAACTGAAATAATGAAATCCAAGAATGTAGTTTGTGTGGTTCACAATGCACATGGAAAATACTTACATCAAATATTTTTACATCACTCAATTTCTATTTTATCTATCATTTTATAATAACATCATTCAAAAGAAAATTGACGTGAAAAAATAAAATACATCTAATAAACGTAGCAGTTCTTAAAAATATTTAAAAGAATTTGTGCACACAGAGTTTTCCAACAATGAGTCTTCTTCATTTGTTTGCCAACCAATATAACAAGACTATTCTAAAAATTAATTTATTTTATAAAAATCAGGTGGTTTTTTTTTTATAACATTGAATCGAATTTATAATTAAAAAAAATATCTTCATAACTTTTAAATAATACAATGGACAAAAAAGATAAGAAAAATGTTATTTCCTTTATTACAATATGATGTTTTGTCTTGAAAAATGAAATGCAACAAATGAATCTTAGTAGTTGGAAAAACACTATTACACTGCAACATCAAAAACAAATTTCATTGGCCAGAATTTCGTAACTTAATACCCAGAATCGTGTCTCATAACAGTCAATCAATATTGTTATGGGATCAAAAATATAAACACTTAACGATTCTAATGATTTTTGACGGTTCCCCTTTGTTAAAATGAAATTTATCTCTGTAAAAAAATTACATGTAGAGATAATATAACTAAAACAAAAATAAAGTTTGACCTAAACTCACAAGATTTTAACCTGAAAAGAATAAAACGTAATCTAATGGAATAAGACTAACTCCACCAAAAAAATAACTTTCATGGTGGGGAAAAAATATACAACAAATAAATATAATTTTGTACCAGGCCTATAAGTATTTGAGGGTGAGGTTTAAATAATATAATCAGCATTTCAACTTGTGTAAATTTCGACATTATTTTATCATTATGGAAAGGGGAATTTCTTCCATGGTTGTAACCATGAAGATCCATATAATTTTTCAAATAGATATAAAAAAAAAAATACATTTTTATCCGCCCGCAATTTAAAAAACAAAAATCATTAAATATAAATTGCGAATCGCATCATTTAATTTCATAACAGCTTTTAAAGAACATTTTAAACATGCAGGAACACGTACTAAATTAAAATACGAATATAAATGAATGGATGTATGCTAGTGTAGATGCAAAGAATAAGACAGGAAGTTGAATTGATGATAATATAAATACGGTACACTCTTCACAACATCATAAAATGAAAGAAGAAAGAGAGGATGGGAAAGTGATATGGGGGAATAATAAGAACGCGATGGGGGAGGGAGAATAGTGGTTCTCTATTTTAAAACTGGCCAAGGTTTCTGGAGCAGTGAACTATTATTATAAACTAACGTATACCGAGTAAGAAACCAGGAAGTCACACCATATGTCTACTCTATATAGAAGCGGTGCCGGTATATAACAACGCATACGTGTGCACGTAATTTGCCCCGCACGCGCGACCACATAAAAACATTGTAATTAACAGACCGTAAATACTAATTTGCAAGAAAATCAACATCATGGAAGATTACAGCTTAATTTATTTTGCATGATAATAGAAAATAAACTTTTTACTTACAACATTAAATAAACAACAGTTAGTTACATGTACAGCACAATACCACACCGTTGTACCGCTACATGAATAGATTTCAACTGCACAGCTAGCTTCCAAATATATGAGGTAATGGGATAAGATTAAAAGATCTACGATTCTTTGAAGTATTACTACACATCTTAGAGTGAGAAGGGGTTCATATTTTGGTTTATTTTATCGGCTAAGGGACAAGAGGGCTACACAAATGCTTATATAATGTAAAACGATGAACCCAAAATCAGTCCCCTTCCCGTCAGCTGTTATCAATAAATTACTTACTTTCAGTATTTTTACAACACCATACTTTTATACCCATTAGATACCCACATTACAGAGAGAGAGGGGGGGGAGAGAGAGAGAAAATATCATATTATTAAGAGAGCGATATATTTGATGATGTGCCTTCTGATACGTTTCTACTTGTTAACTTTATAAACGTGCTTTATGCTTGATAAACTGTGCTGATGCTTTTTATTAGTTTTTACTTATCCAGTCATAGTGATAGCGTGGTAAGTTAGGATCCTATCGTTACCTTATTCGCATTTATTTTCTCTCCGTAACGGAAGTCCCCGATAATATATTTCGTTTGTACAAAATAAATCGTAAAAGAATACTTGTTACCTGTAAATTATCTGTAATTTACTGTGAATACCTGTAAATTACGGTATTTTGCTACCGAAGAATTATGTAATCGCGAACACGAAATGGTTTTTCAAGATTTCAGATAACCGGAACGATGGCGGTGTAACAAAAGGAAATGCCAAGTTGACGTTCGGCTGCGTCCGTTAAATTATGTGAACGTAAATTACAAATTAATCGCAATACATTCGTTGACCACAGCAATTACCTGCTGGAGGTACGTGAAAATAAACTGTTAATTTAATTATGGTTTTATCGGTGGTGAAAATGATTGTCAAAACTGTTGATTATATGTTTGTTAAAATGAAATACGATGTCGCAGGGTACCGCGAGAGCGATGGGTTTTCGGCGGGAACTACCGAAAAATACGCGAATGTTTTATGTAAGCTGCTGCTGACCGAAATGCGGATTCATTGCTGCCAATAATAGTACATTTCATTTTACCGTGTTCCTTAATTATTTCAGATCAGTGAGGGCTTATGACAGGATATCAAATTCAAACCATATTTACGTACACAACACTGTTAACCACTCAAAATTTTATACATCCAATTACTAGAACGCAACCCAGACAGTTACAGGGCTGTGGGTAAAGCATAGAAAAAGTGGCACAGTGAGAAATTTAACAGTTATATGCGAATTTCTCAGACGCCATGTAGTAGAATTCCCGGGTCGGAATCCGTTCCAGAACATTCTGCAAGACGTTGCAGCTTTTTGGCTGTACAATAAATCACTAGTTAGTTTTTGCAAACACAATAAACATAACTTTTAAACTACAATACAGGTTTTATAATATGTAACATAATATACATTATGTAAAAATTAAATTTTTTAATAAATTCATTTTTTTTTCATCTCCCGAACCACCCGTTAGGTATTACATCAGAGGATGAGATGAATGATTTGTAGCGTGAGTGAAAACGCCATGCCTGACCGG
>JAAAKQ030016659.1:36290-56129 GCA_010016005.3 Zanna intricata
GAACCACCCGTTAGGTATTACATCAGAGGATGAGATGAATGATTTGTAGCGTGAGTGAAAACGCCATGCCTGACCGGAATTCGAACCCGGGACCTCCGGATGAAAGGCCGAGACACTACCACTCACGCCACTGAGGCCGGTAATAAATTTATTTAATAATAATTTATTATTACTTACAAATAAATACCATAATAAATTATTACTGTTAATAAAAAAAATATCAAAAAAATTCATTGATAAATTAACAGAAAGATAAGGGAAGAAACCTCAAAACTGTAAATAAATATTTAATTACTTCTTTACAATATAAATTGTTTCATTAATTCTAGAACGTACAATCACAGGTATATTCTACAACAATCTAGTTACTGTAATATGACAAAACAATGCTAAGAACGTTTCAAGAGTGACAAGTAGAAAGATCAGATAATCCGAAGATCTTTTATTTATATATAATTCAATAATCCGAACGCGATCAATTAGACCTATACGAAAAAAAAATTATTCCTATCGGTTCATAATAATTAATTAACTATACAAAATTAAATAGACATATTTAAATAGCCAACCTTTTCGTTCTAATGGAACGAAAAGGTTGTCGTACTTACCAAAAAGATCACGGAAAAACACATATTACAGCCAAATATTTGAGCCAAATTTCAACTTTTTTATCAATGGTTTAGAAATAATATCGGATATCCACCATCCCCAAATACGATCGACTTACCATTCTAATAAAACCCAATTTTCTACGAGCACTATAGAAAAATTCAAAACGGCAGGTCTTTCTTTTTCCCTTTTTTAATTCTGTCCAAACTTTGATGTTATCAATGACCCAAATAAAGAAATGTTTCGAGTCGTTTTCGAAAATCTATTTCCATTCCGGAGACTAAATCAAAATACAGATGTACGTATATACATCATTCCGGAAATTTCAATAACATTTCTGTATTTTTTTTTTTTTTTAATTTGGACTAAAGAAATCTTGAAACGTCCAAATTTTCAAAAAAAAACATCGATGTTCAAAATGTTAACCGATCGCTATACTTTCCCGTTAAAGCTAAACAGCTGTAATAGAGACAGAATTATAGCCGGGAAGTTATTAAAACCGATATTAATACTTAAAAATGAGAAATATCTGAAGTATAATAAAGTAAATTTAAAAAAATACTATCTAAATAAAATAAATATAAACAAAAGTCTAAAAGATATTAATATACTACAGGAAGATTACTACAATAAATAAATAAAACAATCTGATTTATTTTTTCCTTTTACAGATATGTGGATAATTTATTTAAAATAGTAACCAAAGTATATATAGTAAAGCCCTTTCTAGTAAACAAAATTATTTTACTGTGTTACGCGATAGTAGTTTTGGAAATTTTTGTTTTATTAATAAGCGACGGTTCATTATTATATATATATAAATAATATATTATATTTTCCTTGTATACATACAAGGAAAATATTTTTTTAAATATAAACGCACAGATAGATGAGGTTTTTTTTTTAATTTATTACACTACAGTTTACAGGATTTATATTTGTTCGCCAAAAAAAAATCTGACTGTCAATTTTAATAACTGGAAAACTCATTTACGATAAGTTTTGAAAGGAGATAATATTTTAATTCCGATTAGAATATACTGTAACGGTATAATAATAAATTTAACAATCGATTAAGTTTTTTTAAGAAAAGGTTTGATTATATTGCAGAGGAAATCGATTCGTCACAGATGAGAATTTATATCAAACAAGGCAATGAGAAAATTTCACACTACGGGGAACAAAAATACTATCGTTATCACGGATGGGAATAGTATGCGATTAATATTTTACCCGTATCGTATCCATTTACCCACATACACTATTGAAACCAACATAAATTACTATACACCCACATATTCTACTTTTGTGTGCGCGTGCGCATATATCTTAAAAGAAAAATATATGAATTAATATAACTTACCTTCCTGTACATATGGAAATAAAAAATAATTTTAAAAAAATAAAATAAAAGGCTCTTATTATATCTTCTATCGTTTTTCATCAACATCCAAAAGCAAATTTCATTTGGTAAAATAAAATCCCAAATATATATTTTTGTGAAAGTTGCACAACTTACACTTTTACACAAACAACCACTACAGTAACAGACTAAGTAAAATCAAATTATATAAATATTACAAATAATGGAACGACAAATAATAGATTCGGAAACACAAATGATTATTATTACCAATACACTGCACAAATAAAAATTCCATAAACGATGGCCGTTGCGGTAAACCGCAACTCGTATTCGTTTATCAGAATATTTACATGTTTACTACTGTATTAATAGAGATGGGTATAACCTGAAAGCTTGTAGAAAAAAACACACTTCTTGACAGAGGTAAAATACATTTTACAAGAAGGTTACAAACAAAGCCGACTAAACATGTACAGAAATTACAATAGACACTACTACTACTACTACTACTACTACTACTACTACTACTACTACTACTACTACTACTACTACTACTACTACTGCTACTACAACTACAACAACAACAACCAGAAAAAAAAAAGAGTCCAAAAAAAAAAGAGAAGAAAAAGCCAGTAGCCATAAGCCTTTTTTTTTACTGAATATCCTTGTTTAAACTTCTTCGATCTAAATGATGAATGCCGCCATCGCATCGATTACTGCTTTTCACGATATTCGCATAGGAAATCAAGATTTCAACTATGATAACAATTTGGTTAAACAAATCATCCCTTCATTTCCATAACTCCGAAAAAATTCATGCGCTGCAGCAAAACGTTTTTTCTTGTTTATTTCGGTTAACATCTTCGGCACCCATCCGGCAAACAATTTTTTAATCAAAACTTTAGACAGAAAAGATCGCGAAACGTGAAAGACGATTGTGAAGCGCCAGTTTTTCGAATATTTTCGTTTTCTATTTCAATCAATCATTCATCGTCACCGAGACCCTAATTTTAATCAGGAGAGGGGTACCTTTCACAGTGTTCCGAGAATTTTTTTAAATTTTTATTTACTCTCTCGAAATGTATTTTAATAAAATATTTCGGGAGGACAAGAATTACAAGTAAATAGATTTGAAATAATTTATTGTTTCAACTATTGTAAGAAATAGCTGTTTGATACTTTGAGTGAGTGATATACTTTTGGTAAAATACCAGTAAGATAAAAACTGACATCCAGAGGAGTACTAGATAATTCAACTTTCAAAGTGTATATAAAATGGAAGTTTTTTTATGAATTGGATTATGAACAAATTGGAATTGGATATCTTATACCATATGGAAATTTTTTTTTTTTTTTTTAACAAAAGTAAAGCAAATTATTGTGTATGGGCGGTCAATCTTATTTTAATAACACTGGTCACGTTAAATTAAACCTTAAATAAAAACTAACTACATTTAAATTAAAATACTTTTATGAAGAATATTTCTCTCTTTATAAGAGAACGATTTTCTCTACTTACTCATTTAGGATTCCAAAATTTCAGAACGTAAATACAGGAAAATGGACATGAAAAGTAAACCAAAATTCATATTATCTCTCTATAAGGAAAGAAACAAGAAGGAATTCACAACTATAAAAGCATATAAAAATGTATTTACATAACTTATATATTCGGTTGAGGTCCCATTTCATAGCAAAACATATCAAGTTTTGACTGACATAGTTTTATTAATACCGAATTTTACCACCAACGCTGTCATCAATATTGTTAAAAATGAATACATTTACTGTGCGGAACGTGCTCGCTGTGTTTTGGTTTCACGATTCGAAGTCACCAACTCCAGTTCAACGTGCTTTAACATATTCTAATTTTTCAGTTAGATATTGATCAACTAGATGGAGGCCATTACAAGTCAGGGTATCATCTCGCTACCGTCTAAAAGTCCGAGATTTTCTTGATACTCGATTCCTAGGTCGGAGGATCGATCGTGAATGTCCAATTGCATAGCTGCTTCGCTCCCCAGATTTGAACCTGCTAGATTTTCTCTCCTGGAGTTTCATTGAAGATAAAGAGTTACGTACCACCTCTGCCTGCTGATCTTGTTGTGCTAAGACTTCGAATTAACGCCGCAGTGCAGAGCTAACGTCCAACTTGCTGGCCAGTCTGGAATGATCGATTTCAGGTGGGATGTATGCCGCATTACAAATGGGAGCCACATCGGACCAAAGTGAACGTTGAGTGAAAAACCTTATATATTTTTCAATGAAACGAGACCTCAACCGAATTTGTAAGTTATCCCAGTAAATCTGTATATGCCTTTAAAGTTGTGAAATCCTTTTTGGATCACCCTTGACACGCAGTCGAGTTTTAACGAGTTCTCGTAAGTTTGATGTCAGATTTTCCTGAAGTAAAAAAAAAAAATGTTGTAATTAAGCTTTACGTTTATCGATTTTTTTCAAACTTTTTTAGGAATTACTTGCGAAGATTATTGAGTATTTATACCTGAAAAAATGTTTGTTTTATGTCAGTTTAAAACCGGTCCCAAACTGTCATTCGTGATTGATGACTGTATTATCAGTACGTAATTAATCTTTTCTATCGTTATCAGTTGAAACTGTTAATATTTCAGTACATTACGTTTTGTCTCTTGATTTTTTTTTACAGTTCATGCATTATTCTGTACAAAAAATGCATTATTCTGTACAGGAAGGATTGTTATAATCAAAACTTATGTGCGTTCAAGACTCTTTAGGAAAACCTATAGCATATTCATTCTTCTAGCATCCTGCATAAAAGGTTTGGTTAAAAAATTGCGTGAAACAGAGTCGTTATGCAAATTCAAAACGAAACAGGCTAGCTTTTTTTAAGATTCTAGAAGCCGTAACCAATATTCAATGAAGAGTTTCCCCAAGTCCATAAAAATCTATATGAAACTTTTCACAAAAAAAGAGGTATAGAATGCCCAACGTACTGTAAAATTCCGTATTTTATAGGTTTAAGACCTGTTACATCGATGCAACAAGTTAAGGAAGAAAACAAACCGAAAAATTTTAATTACTGAAACTAGCTACCCAATAACCAAGACCCGACGCTGTATTTTATGACTGAAAATTTTCTGAGCATATCAATTCGAAAAAAATTAGTCCGCAGATAACCTTCACCAATCGTTTCAATGGTCTCAGTAATCGTTCATAATGAGAAAATCAGTGTGTGGTATCTGTTAATAGTATCGTGATTTTTTAAACAAAAATATCACGATACTATTAGGTCTGTAATTTATATTTTTGTTGAATTCTACGCTCAGTCGATAGATGATAATACCTTATATCACCAGTCTTGCAGCGATTCACTGTCACGCGTTAACACAGTTTTTATAGAACGAAACGTCATCAAAGATTTATGGTCTCTACGTTCCCCAGATTTGGCTTTGTGATTAATAACAAAGCAACTAGAAAAATAAAATTTATGGAACGAATCTGAATACTTTGGAAAACGGAAGACAAATATTTTACGTTATTGAAGCCAACGATTGTAAAATGTTGGATTACGTGTTTTTCAACGTGATTATTCGAGCAGAAAAATGGATCGCTCTACAGGGTGCGCACTTTCAATATTTTTTGGAAAATAAATATATAAATCTTCACTAATAAACGTAAGTATTTGTCCTTTTTTTTGTTTTTTCATTAATTTATTCGTAAAATTATTATGTGCTCTTAAGACCGGCCTACTGGAACAGCCGGACTTAAGTTGCTTGTTCTGAAGACGGTTTTAAATGTTAAAAACATAAATGTGGTAACATTTTAAGAGGATGTGCCGAATTTCAAATGGTTTTTCCTCTTAAAATATTATGATAATACGTTTTAAAATTTAAAACTATCTTTAGAAAAAGCAACTTAAGACCGGCTCGCTCGAAAAATTAATTACCCCACACAATGATTTTGAAATTTCTCAATTAAAACTCTGAGAGATATGGACCACACTGGGCTGATTTGTGACGTTACGATGAGCAAAAGTTGTGTTAGAATTATTATTTTAATTTTTATATCTTTTTATTATTAAATGGTTGACAAGGAGAGGAAGAATGGTGAACGGTGACAGATTCGTTTCGGGTATATAGTAAACACATTTCTCTCAGGTATAAAAGTTAGTTATCCAAAAACTGCAATACATTTTAGAGAAATTTATGTTACAACTCGACCGCACAAAATATTTAAATTGGATATTGGTTGATGATGATGTTTATTATCGCAACCCAACTTTCCTTCCTTTATTACCTTCGTAAACAAAATATGGCGTTAAACGTCTTCTTTCCTATTTGTTCCTAAAAACTTTATAATTTTTTGTAAAAATTAATTTCGCTTAAGAGGATAATAAACCGATCTTGATCGATAAACCACGATCAATAAATTCAACAATCAGTTAAACTAAATCATCGTAATTCCCAATTATCTTCGTATTTTTATAAAATTCCAACGTAACTTCGATTTCTATAAACTACTTCAACTTAAAACTACAATACAGTTAATCTGACAATAAATTTAAATTATATCTCTTCATTCACATATTCTTTGTTTTCTATAAATTTGACAAATATAAAAACAAGAACGATGAAATAAAAAAAATATATCTTCTTGAATAATTTAAACTGAGATTATATAAAAAATACTTATTTACGAAATTAAATCAGATAGTAATCCCACTAATGAACCAATTAAAAATACTACAAGTGAATCGATAAATTAATCAATCTATCAATAAAAATCATTCTACGGCCTTTAAATTAGTTATCAGTTATTTACAATTTATACAACCCAGTATATAACATTAAATATCATAAAACAGAAATAGGACGTGAGTTATTTATGATGGTAATATAAATCGTTTATCAAAATATCTAGTCAGTTGTTAGTGATACGAGTATATTTATAAATATTGATTATAATTATTATAAATATAAAGCTAGTCAAGGTCAATATATATATATATATTGTGTGCGTGTGTGTGTGTATATATATCCTATATCTTCTGTTTAACATGTACAATTAACATTAGTTCTATATCAAAGTAGCTAGCTATTCAACAGTGCAAGGTAACTTTCAAAGGTGCATAAAAATTTTAAAACTGAATTATATGCAGATATAAGACTGTTCTTTTATCTATAAAACGGTGGACTGTTCAACTTAACACCCTTCCCTTAGTTTACAAAAATAGTTTAGAGGCAAACACTTAATAAAATAACACTTAGTGTAATAATTTAGATTAGGTGTAGAGAATGATGTCCATCCTCTTCTATACACTTGTCAACACATTCGACCATGTTCCTGGCTACTCTTGTTAGCTATACCCTGTCCATCTCCTGGAGAGTACTGGTAATGGTTGTCTTCAATTCCTGCAGACTATGTGGATTACTCCGACAATTTCTTTTAAATAACCCCACAGAAAGAAGTCTGGACTAGTGAGTTCAGGGGACTTGGTGGCCGCAGTTCTTAAGAAATGGTTCTTCCACCTAAAAACTCCCGCAGCATCTCCATAGTAGAGCGAACTGTATAGCAAGTGGCGCTGTCCTTTTTCAACCTCATCCTTTTACACTCATCCTCTTACAGTAAGGCTATGAAATGTTGGATAATCTCTGGGTAGATGTATCATCAACAGTTTTTTTCCAAAAAACATGGATCCTGTTATTCACTCTATTGAAACCGCACACTATACGCCTACTATTTGTGGATGTAGGAAAGACTCAAAGAAAATGTGTGGGTTTTCACTACTCTAGGTCCGGTAGTTCTCAGCTCACCGGGCTGATCTAGTGGTTAACGCGACATTACAAATCAGCTGATTTCAAAAGTCGAGAGTTCTAAGATTCAAATCCTAGTAAAGGTAGTTATTTTTACACGGATTTAAACACTAGATCGTGGATACCGGTATTCTTTGGTGGTTGGGTTTCAATTAACCAAACTTCTCAGGAGTAGTCAACCTGAAATTGTACAAGACTACACTTCATTCTCATTCATCCTCTGAAGTAATTCCATACAGTAGTTCCGGAAACTAAACAGAAAAAAAGAGAGGTCCGGTAGTTCTGACTATTAACATAGTCACCAAGGTAAATCACATACATCTGTGAAAAACACTTGATCTAAAATGTCAATGCTGACTCTAATGAAGTTCTTTAACTACTGACAGTAATGAACCCTTTTGGCGTAATCAGCATTAGTTAACTTATGTAAAACCTGGAATCGATGCGGATAACATTTCAGTATTCTCCTCACTGCAGTGTGGACTGAACTAGTGAAATCTTCTTTTCCGTCTTTTTAGTCTCCGCAAAGATTTATCAGATCTTGAAACTGCCGCTTGAATATCTTGTATTACATTTTTTTCCTACTACTCTACTGTGCGCTATTTTTTTATATTTCCTTTTATTTACTTATGAATAACTTGTGTTAAGAAATAAGACTGGTTTGATACTTAACTGTTATTTACAGAGCCTAAGTAGCACTGGTAAAGCATACAAATACTTTTATCTGTAATATTTAATTAATTGATAGTATATACGAAATTATTAGTTAATTATGTCACAAGAAATATTTGTTGATTAAGCTTTGATAACCTGCACGAGAAACTTAAAATACTTAAACAATAATACAATAAATATTATTTTTCTTAGCGGATTTCCAAAGAATCTACAGGAATAGCTACTGCGTCCCGGTCATATTTCATAAGGGGATGTCGGGGAAGGGAACCAGCATTTCTTTACATTTTGGAATCTTCTTAACACGATTCTGCAGTGTTTATATACATACTCGTATGTATATGATTTTATCGTCCACTCTACCGGATGCAAATCTTAACCGATTTTTACGAAAATTGGTGGGATGATGTAAACCTATTGGAATAGAGGGTTATTGATTTTCAAGCGAACTGGAGTTCGAGGAAAAACTGAGTTTCTGGGTACGTTTGCAACGTTAACTAATACCGGAAATACGCTCTTCTGACGAATTTACTAAGTTTTTTTTTTTTTTTAGAAATATTTGAAAAATATAACAAACTATTTATATAATATAATACGGTCCTTTACTAATATACGGGCTCCACCACAAGTTTTACATTTGTTTTGTAATATCCAGCACCATTTAGACGCGCATTATGTCAATGGTAGAAAATTAAACGTTAAAATTAAAATTTAATTACCAGGGATGGATAAAATTTAACAAATAGTTGTTCATACCGCACAAATGAAAAGAAATAGTCATATGAAATAAATATGACGTAAAAGAACATTTTGTTTATTACAAAAAAACTTTATTTTCCACGTAGTCAAAATTTACAGCTATACATTTTTTCCTAATGGCAAGGCAGTTATCCATTCCACGGATGAAGAATGCTGCAAACTTAACTTGATCCACGACCACGAATCAGTTCATCATCCGTGGTGAAATGAATATCTTAACATCCCCTTTAATTGCGAAAAAAACTGAAAATCGCAAGGCGCCAAATCTGGTGAGTATGAAACGTGTGGAATAATGCATATCGTAGTATAAATAATATATATTGTGTGAAATTTCATATTCACAAGGGCCTCGGCAGTTGCTTGCGATGTGTATGGCCGCATTTTCGGCACCATGGATTGTCCTACATGAAAAAGGGTATTCGGAATTGGACACTGGGAACAGACCAAGAGAGAGCTTTGAGCTCTGAGAATGGAAGTGATGATAGTAACGATATATCTGCGATCTGCAACATATAAAATAATTCTCTTACTTCAATTCCAACACTTAACCTTCACGCGATGCCCTGTTTAGCTAAGAAACCCAGGAGAAGGTTGAGTAAACCTAGCGGGGAACTTGGTCGGCGATCAGATAAATGTTGGAAAAGGTATGGGAATTAGTCCCATAACTCCATCCTCATAATCTGATGATCTTAACACAACAAACACATCCCAGATAATAGAAACCTAGACCATGAAAACTGTCAAATAAGTTAAGAAAAAACGCACAATCAAGCCTAGCCAAGAAGCCTTAACAAGGCATCATCTAGCTAGTCTACCACAGGGCTAATAACACGCATAGTACAAATCTCTTTAAAAGCTTGGCGATTGGTTTTTTTGCTGCATGTGCTCACATTTTTATTTTGAATGAAGCGCTACCATTTAGCGAAAAAATATTGAACTAACAACTGTATAATAAATAATATTTATAATTAATTTTAAATTTAAATTGAAGATTAACAATTCTTATTAATATTTAAATTAATAAGTTATATAATTATTATTAAAACAGAAAGGGATCATGAGTTAACATTTATCAATAAAAAAAAGGATCTTTATTTAATGAATTATCTAAAACTACGTAACAACGGACTATGGGAACGAAAGACTAAGAGAGCACAAGGAACAGGAAAAAGTCGCTGTGCGCAGCCGCCCAGCGCACCCGAGGTCCGTCCTGCGCAGAGTAGAAGAGTAGGAACACCACCGGCAACTAACACACTCTCACGCACAAAACTAAACAAAGAAGACAGCGGCCCCAAGTCAAGTCCCTGTTATCAAAATGGCTAGCATTAAATATTATATTTCTATTAAAAACTATAAAATTTTGTATTTACTTACTCCTTAGGCCTATTTAAATTATTAAAATACCAAAATGTTAAGAAAAATATTCTCTACCCATTAATATTTAACTCTTTTAATCTTCAATGAGTATCTGTAATACTTAATATTGTTACAAGCATGAGGATACAAACGCGTCAAGAGTCCAGGGGCTCCATCCTGCAACTAGACAGTCAGGCGAGCGAAGCGGAGCCCTGACCGGCTAGTTTAAATTACTCACAAAAAACAAAGGGAAGTAATCGGACAGTATGAACGGAATTACACTAGAATGAACAAAGAAGAATACTGACTTTGGGACATGGATTATTTCATTAGAATTGTGAGATTCTTCCTAGTAAAGAATCTAACAATATGAATGCATTAGAGAAATTCAGAATAGGTATTAGCGAGGAAAAGGGAGAAAGACGTACGAGAATTGATATTGGAAAAAGGTCCAGAAAGGATGTAAGACAAAAAAGGGGTTGGTATCATTTTAAAAGAAACTCTTTAGAAAAAGGTATTTAAGTAGGAGATAGGTTCTTGAATACTAGCAGATTTGGAATAGGAAGAAAAGTTTATGCTCCAACAGAGGATGCGACCAAGTCTGAAAAAGAATGAGTTTTATATGCTTTTGCAAAAAACTGATGAAGCTAGAGATTGCGGGAGGCATAACTGTCGTGATGGGAGACTGGGATGGCTTGGCTAGAATAGGCAATAAAATGGAAAAAGAACATCAGCATTGGAAGGCATGATGCAGAAAAGACATTAATGAGAACGGGTTGAATGTTGGAATTTTGTATCTATAACCACTTCATAATCGGCCTACCTTCTACCAGCATAAAACTATACACAAAATCACATTTAAAGCACTAGCAAGAAATGTCCGAATCGCGAAGTGCAGTTTTTTTGTACATTCAACAACTGCTGGATATGCCGCTACTGATATTAGAGTGTACAGAAGTGTAAAAGCTTAGCACACACAAACTGCTGATACTGAACACTAGATTTTGAACAACAAAAGAAAAAGTGTTATGAAAAAATTCAAGTGGGCGAGTTAGAAAAAAAGGAGAAAAGAATAGAATTCGAAAGATTGGTGGAAGAGCAGCTTGAACGCAGAGAAAATGAGGTGGAAGCAGCAGAGAATCCACTTTAGACAGCTTGAAATATCTTAAAAGAGATATTGATTAAGTGTAATCTGCAACTTTAATTGGTGATATTCGGTAAAAAACATAAATACAAAAACAAAGAAAAGAAAGACATTTGGAAGCGATATATGAGGACTAACTCGAAGATGATTGGAAGGAGTATATTCAAAAACAAATTAGGCCAAACAAAAAGTAAAGGCGGCAAAGGCAGTCATGGAATTTTTGGGCATGATATGGAAGAGCAGTGCAGGGTTTTGGTTAAAAACCCAAAAAAGTTTTGGCTAAAAGGAGTGTATGGAAAACGGGTAAGAAATATAACTGAAAGGAATGACAATTTGAAAAGAGATATGAGAGAGAGAGAGTGTGAGAGACGGGCAGAGAGAGAGAGAGAGAGAGAGACTTCGGAAAGAGTATTATGAGAATTTTTTTCAAGGGAATTGAAGAACAGGCAGTTGGTCCAGACCAACTGCCTGTTCTTCAATTCCCCAAACTCATTTCAATTACTAGTAGTTGAGATGAGCTTAGAATGTGAGGAAGAAAGAGAAATAACGCTCAATGAGGTCCAGAATGCTATAAAGGAAATGAAACTAGGAACGTCTGCTGAAGATAATTGAATATATCCAAAATATGTTAGGTACCAAGGAAAGAAGGTAGAAAAATGGACGTGGAAAGTATGCCGCGAGACATGGCTTGAAAAAGAATTCCAAAAACACTGGGAGTTATATATGATAATCCCAATCTAAAATAAAGACATCACTATAAAGTGTAAAAATTCTAGGGTAATATGTTTGTCAACGGCGGTTCTGACGATTTATAGTCGTATTCTGGAAAAGAGGTAGCAGAAATAGAGGATGAGTTAGAAGATGAGAAAACTGCTTATAGGAAGAACCAACAAACTGTATATATATTTACCTTGCAAATAGCTGTGGATAAGGCACTAACCTGAGGGAGAGAAACAGATAGCATTTCTTAATTTAAGAGTTTTAATTTAAGATACAGTTTTTCAGGAGAGAAGTTATGGAAGGCTCTAAAAGAAACTGGAGCCTCATCCAAACGGACCACAAAGATTAAATCTTTGTACCGAAATGTCAAGGGAGCTGTTAGAATAGGAAATGAAAAGCCATCAAAGTTTAGCATAGGTAAAAGTGTGAATCAGGAAGATACAGTCTCAGTCCGCTTATGTTTATTGTCTGAATAATTGGATTTATCTAAGGCAGTATAAGAGACGAACAAAGAGAAAGCACATTGCGACTGGAGAATGAGATCTTTGTACACCCAATCACTTGTGTATGCGGATGATGTGACACTGTTAGCAATGAAACTTGCAAAATTCGGTAACAGTATGGGATAGTACTTTTGGACCAAGAGTCCTGAACCCTCAGAACAAGATGACGTGTTTGACAAAACAGAAGGATAAACAGAGTTTAACTATAGAGTAAAAAGGAATAAGGCTGCAGCAAGTAAATAGTTTAGAGTACCTAGGAACAGTAATTTTTTTCTTTCCATGGAAAGATGGAAGGAAAAGTTAACAATCGAGTAAGTGAAACTAGCTAAATGTATTACCGGCTGAGTAATACACTAGTAATACACGCTGCTGCAGTGCCCGCGGTGGCACCTGCAAAGAGTAATGCCTGGTATACACCGATTCAGACCTGAGGATGTGGTGCCATACATGTTGTCCTCGCACAACTGGAGGGCAGTAGATGGATTTGCTGCTTCAGTTATGAACCTGAAGGCAGAGGAATGCAGGAAAAGAGAAGTCTGAATAGGCTCAGAGAGACCCTAGAGCGGAATTCATCGTATCGGCCGGCGGAGTCGAGGGGGAGGGACAGCCCTCTGCTGAGTCGTCGCGCGTTCCTGCTTGCGGGGATGGGCGGCGATGAGGATGCATGGAGACTCCTGAACCCTAGACGTGAATACATACATACGTACACGAACACCCACACATACACCTAAAGTGTGGTGTGGATTAAAATGAATGAATGCGATGGAAGAATGAGTGTGTGATACCAAGGACGAAGAGTGAAGAAGACGAACATAGATAAAGCCCACAATAGTGTCATGAAGAAACGAACCGGAGGGGGAAGGGGTGATGGATAGCCCTCTGCTGAGTTCTCATCTGTCCGGGCTTGCTCGGGTGGGTGGCTATGATGATTGCCGGGGACTCTCGAACCTCAGAACCCAAAGGCACCTCCCTGAGGCTGAGTAATGCTTAATTGAGGGTCCGGTTTCGGGGAGGAGAACGGTGAGGGAGGTTTAGTCGGTATAGGGCAGGTTATATATGCCTAACAACACCTTGGCTGTTGGCTTGCAACCTTTTAGCTTGTTAGCTAGTCCTTGACGAATCTGGCAAGCATCCTGGGTCCAAACCCGATACACCCGTGGTGGCGTGCGTAAATGGCATTCCTTAACCACCGACCAAAAATTACAAAAATAAATTAAAAATACACTAGTAGGTAAAAAGGTTTCATCTCGGTAACTACGACTTTCCCCGGTTTTATTGTACGCTACAGAAAGTCTGACAGCAGCTACAGAAAGTAGGCTGATAGCAGCGAAAATGAAATATCTGAGATGGGTAATGGAAAAAACAAAACCTGACAAATTCAGAAACATTACCATAAGATGTCAGCTAAAGCAAGAGCCAACGGTACAGAAAGTGGAAAAAGAAGTTTGGGATGGTTTGGTCATGTGGTAAGAAGGAAAGAAAATAGAAGGCTCATAATTGTAATTGAGGCAAGAAAAGAGAGAGTACGTGAAGAAGGGCGGCCTAGAAAATGGGAGTACATAGCTGGAATTCTCAGTGGGGGGAGAAACTTTCAAGAGAGGAAAAGAAAGACAACGGCCCGAAATAATACAAAAAATGGCTTTGTGAACCCGACGCTTAATAGAACAAAGAGAAAGGTAAAGAAAAATAAGTATATTTGGAATTTGCCACGAAATCGAAAAAAAACGCGGTTATATTTTTACAGGCGAAAGGAAACTTTTTGAATTAAAGAAAATATGATCCTAACATGATTCTACATAAATGCATCTTATCTTTATGTTTCTCTTTTAATTAATTCTTATTTCTGTTTAAAATTTATCAACCATTAACATAATGTGTGCCTGAATGATGCTGGATCTCGAATGATGCTGGATTCACGAAAATGGAAAAACTCAAGCGGCGTCCATATAATAGAAAAAGATCCATAACTCTGAAAATACGGAAGTCATTTATGGGTGCAACACAGAACTGTTTTTTCCCCTTTCTTTTTTAACGAATAATATCTTACAACAAAAAATTGCGTTTATAATAAAATAGATAGTACTGAAATTCTACATTTTGAAACATGCTATTGTTCTGTTATACCTGAAGGTTATACAGTATTACGTTTACATATAGACGTGACGTGACTGCCATTCGTCAGATATCTATTATAGCCGTATTAATAAAACAAAGTAATAACGAAAAGCACGAGCAAGCGCACACGCCTGCATAAAAAAAAACAACTGAATTTTTTTTTAAATTTATTTACACAATACGTAGGCATAATTTATAATATTAAAGTCGAAAGTACATAATACATATCTAACTATCACAATAATTTTATTCCTTAAGTAAGTGATATTAGAAAAACATTACAAAACGTAAAATGTAGAAAATGTTATAACTATAAAAAAAAATGCATTAAAACTTTACACTGGCGTAAAATAGCAGAAACACAATAGGAAAAAAATGCAGCATAATATATATATTATTAAATAGAAATAAATTATTTTTAAAAGATAAACTATTCTACCTTAAGTTTTAAAAACCATAAAGATATCCTAAAAAACCCCATACTCAAGAACAAGGCTACGATTAAGAGGAATAGCTGTCAAAATAAAATATACAGCAAAAACAAAATGATTAACTAGTAATTCTACGAAAAGCATTCTTTGTAATTATTTCAAGCAATAAGGTACTCATTTTCATAAAAACTTAAAAGACTTACTTACTTCATAAAAGCTTATAAGTAAAGGAAGTATTTCTCACTGTGGCGAAGAGAAAAAAGAATTTCTCCTAGAACATCCTAAAAATTCTCCTAAAAAAGAACATCCTAGAAGCTACAAAATAATTTAAGCAGGCGAGGCCTACTGGAGCGGCTGGAGAAGCCGCGTAAAAGCCTTTTTTTACTAGATAAGCCAGATATCTATACAACCTTGCCAAGAAAACTTTTCAGCTCTTTTTGATTCAATAGGTAGACACACCTTAAATCATCAGTCATAACTTATGACGAAAAACAGTTCTTTTAAAAGAAAAATAATGAGAAAAAGGGTCATCGAATGAAAACGGGTCATAGAAAAAGATTGCAGCAAGTTAAAAAATCGTATCTCAGAAACCACTAGAGATAATCAAACAAGTATCTTTTTTAAAAACTCACCGACTCAAAACGTTTTTTTACATAATCCAGCAATTTTGCCAAAATTGCAATTGCACAATGCGACTAAAATATTTTTTTAATAAGTCAAAAAGAAAAAAAGTCCAAACTAATTTTCTCCAGCAGAAATTTAGCTAACCAGTAACAAACCCCACAGATAAGTATGTCAAAACCTATTAAAAAAAATTCTCCTTTTTCTTTTTTATGTTCAGAGAGACGTCGGGGATTAGATCAATCATGTAAACTCTTCTCGAACAGTAGCCACTCTCTCAATCTCATCGAAATTTAACCCTCTTTTTTTATAATTTCAAAATATTTCTACCATTCCATCCATCCTCTACCTCTAGTTGCCTCGATTTACTTCCTTGTAAATTTCAACGGAAATAACCGTTTTGACCATCTCTGAATCCATTTTGACTAGTCTCGACGTGACTTCTGTACATAGAACGTATCCTCGCATAACTCAAACAGATTATCCATAGGATGTTGAAATTTTGGATTTTGTTTAACGTCTAGTCGTGCACCTTCCCTTTTAGTTGCAATCGACTAAACCAAAAGTGTCCAAAAAGAGCCCAAATTTAACAAAAAAAAAGAAAAGATTTTGGACTTTTTCTTAAGTAACAAGCCCTTATTGAGAGTTTTTTAACGATATATCATAAATGGGTACTTATTTTCATTGTTTCCAAAGCCATAGCCAAATAAAATTTTAGTTAATGAAATATTTGGATCTAACATGAGGAAGACGTATCTCCTTTTTTTATAACTTCTTTTTAAATTTAAATATGTTGATTTATTAGCAATTATTAACCACTGATGGCAAAAAATGTTTATGATAAATAATAATTCAACAATAACAATAAAAAAATATCAGAAGTTATTAATGAAATAAAATTTTATGTACTTTTCATTTTTTTTTTTAATGTGTATATGTGATTTAATAGGCGTACAAGGAAGTGATGTAGTGTCCACATCAGATTTCTTTTTAGAATCTCTATTAAAGAGGTAGTTCGTAGTTGCTTAGGCGATACATACCTATCAATAATTATTACTTTAATCGCTAAAAAAAAAGTTATTCTTAAACAACTATCAACAAAAATTTTATTTCGTTAAATAATACTTTAGTAAAAATCGTTCCGTTGTAAAATTTCTGAGCAAAATAAATAGACACCCACACGTGGGCGGGCGCGCATAAACAATTCATAGATTTTATAAACATCCTATCAGATTACAGAAAAAAATTTAAAATTAATTATTAAAAGAAAAATTCAACAGCTAATCAATATAACGATAATAAAACAAACTGCTATTAAATTTTCTCTCTTAACATTTCAGTGAATCGATTTGGAAATTTAATTCACAATCTCGCCAAAAGATAGAACCACCAACATCGTTTATTTATTTTTAATCGGGGAATTCAAAATGGGTTAACGTCACTCCAACTCTTTCTTCCTATATGCTTGTGATTTATTTCAAATCAATATCGTAAAAATGTCTACATTAGAAGTCGAGTTTTCTTTTTCTACGAAAATTAATACTGAATGTTTTAATGGGGTAAAATTCTGATTATTTACTTATTTTTTAATCCTAAAAAGCAGCATTTCATGTAAAATACAAACCCTGAAACCAACTCTTATTTTTTATTATAACATATAATAAGATAAAATTGTAATTCACAAATCAAACGTAAACGAATAACTACGACAAAACTTTACCCGATTTTAGGAATAAATAAAAATAAGTAACACGCCCACAATACAAACTTTCACTCCTACCACTGCTACCGACTGTGTACAGGCGACGGTTTTTGCTTCCATGAACCAATAATCGACGGATTTAAGTATACATATCGTGTAATCTCCTACATCTTCACAAACTCATTCAATGATTGGTTAATATCCATATCTTACTGACCAGATTATCAAGTAATGGCAGAACTTAATAACATCCTACATCAAAGTATCATGTAAATATTTTACAGTTATTTGTATTTTCGAAAATACAGCGGTAAGCATTTTTTTTTTTTTTTTTTTAGACTTTTTAAGGCAAGCCCACCGGGCTGGTCTAGTGGTTAACGCAACATCGCAAATGAGCGGATATCGAGGTCGAGAATTCTAAGTTTCAAATCCTAGTAAAGTTAGTTTCTTTTATACGGATTTGAATACTAGGTCATGGATACCGGCGTTCTTTGGTGGTTGGGTTTCAAGTAATCACACCTCTCAGGAGCGGTCGACCTCAGATTGTACAAGACTACAACACTACATTCACATTCAAACATACCATCCTCAATCATCTTTCTTTCTTTCTTTGTCTGTTTAGCCTCCGGAACTACCGTAAGGTATTAACTTCAGAGGATGAATGAGGATGATGTGTATGAATGTGAATGAAGTGTAGTCTTCATTCTCAATCATCTTCTGAAGTAATACCTTACGGTAGTTCCGGAGGCTAAATAGAAAAAAGAGAGAGACTTTTTAATGCAGAAAAGTTTGGTAATCATCATGAGAACACACAAATTAATGAATGAAAAGATTTGGAAGAGGAACTATAAATTGATGACGGAAAAAACTAGAGAAGGAACGGCTTGCACTGTGTTAAGAAATAAAACCTAAAAGTCTTACGGAAATTATCAACAAATGATACACAGCAGAGGAGTACGGAGGAGAGGCCACTAAGAAAAAGAAAAATAAAAAACGTACGATAATATTTAACTAAATGTAAATTTAAAGCTTTACATAATCAATTACTTCTTATTGGTAAGACTTAAGGTCGCCACTGGTTACGTCAATGTACGAATAATTTGTACAATATACCACAAAATAACGTAAAAAATCTTAATTCATACGTCAGGATCATTTTCTAATAATTCTGCGTAACCAAAAACCAATCCCTGTTTATATACAAAAAGTGGACTACTAGTTGCTATTTCATTAAAAAAGAAAATTATAGGTATGTGAAGTAAACATTCATAAAATATATTATCATAGTTTCTGAGGATGGTAAGTAATCTTCGAAAGCGCTTGAACATATTTCTATTGATGAATGTTTTAAGTGGAAAATATACTTATATAAATATTTATATATTGTTACCAACGGGCCATGTTTAATAAAATTAATCAAAACGAACTGCATCTTAGCAGGTGAATGTAATTATTTATAAATTAATTCTTCCAAATATGCCATTTTGCCTTCTTTCGTTTAGTATTTTTTTTAACACATTTCTTCTTCATCATAACGTTTTTATGTGGAAATTAAAAAAATGAATTAATTTTAAAAAAACACAAATCGAATTTTGCTGATCACATTAGAGAAAATAAACACATTTTCAATAAGAGAAAACATGCAAATATTGCAAATAAATAATAACAAATTTAATAACTTACTCTGAGTAAATACAATTAAGAAAATAAATGAAAAAGTAAAATTAAAACATATTGATTGGATTAAGGAAATAAACACATTTAATTTAAATTATTAAATCTATATTTGAAACATATGTTAAAATTGTGGCATCAAAAATAATAGTTTTTTTTATATACTATTGAAATATCAGCTATTATAATAGCAGCAGAATAGTTAATTTTATATCAGTGATTAAAATATCACTATATATCGTTTTAATATTTAAAAAGTTTTTAATTTAATGCAAATAAAACAAGTTCTGATGAAACGTAAACATCGGCGGAAGTATTAAACGGTAAAGACAGAACAGGAAGTGGAATAATATTTTATACATATAAAATATTATA